>OY720639.1:125424055-125699168 GCA_963169105.1 Ceriagrion tenellum | reverse complement strand
GGAATGAAATGATTTAAGAGATTATTAAGGCACCAGAGTATCCAGACTCATTTCTGGCTATACGGCCTCATAATTTGTTCTAGCTGGCAATATATATTGAATTTATTTATAATATAAAGTATTCTGCCTCGATGATTTAGACAACCACTAATGTGAATATCATTTAACACTAGGACGCCCGGACTTTTCAACATCATTCAACGCCCAAAGCGGGTCATTTTGACCCACTGTAATTAATGAAATTATTCCTCACTTTTCACTATTAAGTTTACATTTTTACAGTTTTTACTACAAACTGTCACTCTTTCTCTTCACATTCATCGATTATTTCACTTTATAACTTTCATAACTTTGACAATATCGATGCTTTATTGATATATAAACTTACGACATTTGTGTCAATTTATCCTTTTTTCAATTTTATTTCATTTTTCTTGCTTATTGTGTCATAGCTCAATAAACTACGAAGACTTTTCACATTATTTAATACATATCTAGTATTTTTCAAGGTTTGGTTGCAATAAATAAGTTCAAAATATTATTTTTCGGTCGAAGTAGGAATTTTTCCGAAAATCAATAGTAACTAACTTTGGGATTCTTAGTATTGCAGTGATGCACATGTATAAATCTGATGTATTAGGAATAAAAATACATGGCATTGGTTATTGTTTATAATAATAATAATAATTTTACTGTTTTTTGTTAATGCATTTGGCACATGTGTATACAATTTTTTTATGGCACTGGCCTCAGTGTTGCAGAATTGGCCTTTTAGTTCCTATATAATTCTATGTAGTTTGACACCTCAGCCTGTTTGCATTTATAATGTCAAAAGGTTGTTCCAGACCCCATCTCTTATTCGTGTAACCATTGTGTAGTTCCTCTGCAAGTTGTTGGATGAAATTTATTCGTGAAATTTTCCTCCCAGTGACGGCCTTGTATATCACAACGGAATTTATTTCTGCCAGGTCTAGAATGTTATGGAAACTATGAATAGGCCATCTTATTGATAACGCTTTGACTATGTACTGCGTTACAATTTTTTCCACTATGTCCACCCCATATTCGTTGCATTATAGTGCGACACAGGGTGAGGAATATTTTCTCAGAATTAGTTACACTAACACTTGAGTGAAGAGAACTCATTACTAGGACATGTTCCCCACAATTTCCTTGCTAAATCGTTAATGTAACAAGGTAAGATTTCAGTTCTCTTATGGATACGTTTTCCATGCATTTTTTTGAGAGATCGGTACTTCTCTTCTAGAGTGATTCACAGTTCCAACTAAAATAGTGTATTTTTCCTCGAGATATTGAGCCAAATTTGAGAGATGCTAAGAAGTTGTCTGTGTTCATATTTCTGCATTGGCGAAGAAAAGGCAGCATGAGACGCATACTACACAGTCTGAAATTCGTTGACTACTTATATAGTTATCCTTGACCGTGTCGTCCTCCTCCTCTACATACAAAATGTAGGACTGTTTTATGACAAAGTTTTCGTCCTACCGAAATTAAACATACCTATTACAACAAAGTTGTGAAAAATAAGAATATACTAATCAAAATAATATATTCCGTTTTTTGCCAAATATTTAGCTCATCTGCAGATGCACTCTTTCTTGTTTCATGACTGCATTCATCGTCATTTTCTGAAGAATCGGTTGATTCTTTGCAAGTTTCAAATTTCTGCCCATCATTGGAGCTGTGAAATAAAAACCCTCCACCATCCGACTCATCCCCCTGAATCATTTGCAGCTCCGCACGAATTTCAACAGATCGTAATGAGCGACTCAGAGACATGCTTGTATACAGAGAACTTCAAAACCACTATCACCATAAAACAAAATTTTAGCTACAAACTTCACTCTGTGGAACAAAGAGGAAGACTGAATTTGTATTATCCACTTGTCATTCGGAGAGAAAAAGTAGAGCTGGTGGCAACAAAGTGAGCATAGTCCATACGTCAGTAAGGAGCAATATTGTATTCTCTGCACTCTAAAATAGTGATAAGGTACACTGTGCACTGCCAAAAAATTAATCACTAAATATGCTATGAGTCGACCGGACGAAAAATGAGAAGGGTGGGGATACGAAGTGGAAGGAGGGAATATGAGAATATTTTTGAAAGGTGATCCAGGCATGGAAGGTAACCGAATGAGGAAGATAGGACAAAGTGGGACGGACAACATGTGCAGCAGAATAACTAGTAAACACTAATAAAAAAGAAGCTTTGTTGATGATACAAAGCGCAAATACATATCTGGGTCAAAATGACCCGTATGGGCGTTCTAGGTAAATTCTAAATAAAATAATGTACGGATTACTCCAGGAAGGTGAAAATTTTTGGACATAAAGGCATGTTAAAATGAATAAAAGTCACGGGAGGAAATCCTGTTACCATTGAAAATGAAATAAAAAAATGGATTTAAAATCACGTTTGGGTCAAAATGACCCGCCTGGGCGTTCTAGTGTTAAAGCACTCAAACTTAGCGGTAATATATGCTGCGAGTTAAAACACATTTGCTCCGGACCTTTCAGCATTAGCATTATCGTGAATATTTGAGAGGTTAGTAGGCCATTGTAATGATCGCAATCGTAATCCAGGGAAAAACAGATTTAAACAATTTCTCCAAAATGTTGGGGTCAATAAAACACTAATCCAGAACAACTCGTAGAAAAAAGCATTTAAAATAAATCTCAACACGTTTAAAGCAATGAATTTTATGAAAAATACCACAGAAATTATTCGGGGTTGAAACGACGGAACTGAATGTAAATAAATAAAAATAAGATATTAAGTTAATTGAACTGAGGTTTTGTGTTAAAATATACGGCAAGGTATACAAACATATGAAAACAATGCGGAATCTATCAAAGAAAACATTGTGAGCCCCAGTTAAGCAAATGCGTCTACACCTCGCCTCAATTGCATGCGCTCTTCTATTTCCACGGACAGAAAAAGGTGGCTATAAGTGCTAATTTTCCTGAGTTATAACGAAGCTTGCTAATCTTTCCAGGATCTTAACAAGGGCAATTTTAAGTACCCAGGAAATGCAGCTCGGCGTTGCTAAGTAGTGTTCACAGCATGTTTGTAATGGCGAGGCATACCTTCTGCTCACCCTTGAGTAACAATTATCCCCTGGCTACACACCTCTGCACCATAGCGTGCTAATCTACTTGATGTTCTTTTCCGTGCAAATTTATTGCTTTAAAAAATATGAGAAGTTTCAACATTATTCACGTGGGGGGCATGAAGTGAACTTGAAAGAGGATACATATATCAGGTTAGCATGCGGTTTTTAAGAATATAAAATTCCTGTAGAGATGATTTCTGGGAGTTATAAATAAAATACTCATTTATGTAAGAGTATGATTCAGAAAATAAAACGACACGCAGGAAGTACTTTGAAAGGTAAAATACTTTCTACGCATCTTTTTACTGTCTCTATCAGCAGATTGCCATTCCATCGCTAATATATTACATCATTCTTTATTATATTTTACAAATAGAAAGGCATACTTATATAAGTTCACGAAAAAAATTATATGCGTGTTCTGTTTCTGTAGCATGAATTTAGCCCAATTCTAATATTACAATCCAAATCAGCCATCGCAAAATGATAGTGATGCAAATTCACCTTGCTCAAGAATGAGGTGACGATACAAAAAACCTTAGTGCGCTAGCATTTGGTATGTTTGAAGAGAATGATGGTACAATCATTTGTGAGATTTAAAAATATTGAGATGTAAATACTTCCAAGTTGTCCTTTCGAGAGAACTTTTGTACCTATAAATGGAATAGCAAGGGAGGAGAAAATGAGCACGCTGAGCAAAACTGAAAAATGCATTACGCCTCGCGGCTGGTATATGTTCGAAATGAATGCTCGGCGATAAATTACCGGCAAATGCATCAAAGGCCTGCATGCTCTCACAGTGCAGTTCTCGTTTCTTTTGTCTCGCGAACTTGGAGGAGAAAAAGGAGGTGGCGGCCATAAGCGAACTGAATCGGTGGGAAAGAAAATAATAAAGGTAAGCCGTCGCAGTTCGGTGCGCGACAGATGGAATTTGTCGCAGCTGGGATATTAAAGGAAGAAAGGCGAATCATTTGAAATTGGCGGACACTGACAACGGAGCAGAAAGAGGAATGAATAGCAATACGAAAGAGACTCTTATGCATTGGGAGTGAGAAGGGAAGGAGGTGTGAGAGATAATTCGGAGACCATAATCTCTACCGCGCCCTTATCCTTACGATGAGGCGAATTATTTTACCTTAACAGTATTTTTTTGCTATAATTTTTCATGATTAAATTCAAGGAAAAACTTTTCTCTTGATGAGAAATGAATATGTATACGTAACGTTTGTAAAATAAGTAATGGTAAAATTCTGAAAATTGTGAGAGTTCATTTCACCAATGAGACTCGTTTTTCCGGGAAAATCAAAGCATTAGCGACCTCAACATCTTACGTATTTTTTCGCTTCATGACCGACGCTAAGTTTCAATTACTCTCCAATAACAGGATAAGTTGTTTAGAATTCCTATGCTCATCAATCAAATCCTGTTATCTCCGTGGTCAAGGAGTTGTTTCAATGAAGTGAGTGGAGTACAGGCATCCTATTCTGAGCGCTATAGCTTTAATTCAAGCAGTCTCAAGCATTTTCAAATAAAACCAGATCCCTACTAGGATACTTAAATGTCGAGCTTCTTGATCATATTGGTGTCACCAAAAGTTGTGTTTACATTTGGTTAAGAGTAGGCAGTTTTCAACCACACGTTCAATTCACCCTTAAAATAAAATTGAAAATTAAACATTCAATACGTTTCGATCTAACTAATTATCCTTACTGGCACAATTGACCTCTGTTATTGGTCCTCTTCCGAAATCAAAATTACCAACCGGGGACCGAACTGGATGGATGAAAGAGAGAGAAGGATTTTGAGAATGTGAGCTGAGTATAGGGGAAGGCACGTCAATGGGGTTAGTCAGGGAATGTTTTCTCTCCCGTCCCCTTGCTTGCCCCCAGAACGAGTGGGGGCGCGCGACGGGAGGCAAGGAATAGATGGGTTTGATATGGGAGAGCGGGCGAGATTGAATGGCATAGCTAGCGAGAAATAGAAAGAGAGGCGGTATCGGATTAAGGACCTTTTTTTCTCTCGTCTCAGACCCGGGGATCCATTGGGATAGAAATGATTCCTTTGTCGTGGGAAACGGCGAAGCGCATTCGATTTTTCAGAAAGAAATGTGTGCTTCAGTCCTTCACCAATTCTTTAAGAGATGGGATTATGTATTCCAATGGTTTATACAGCTCTCTGTGGAAATGAATGGGGTAAATGGGGTGTTCCCATGGAAGGCAAATAACAACAAGACAAGTCACAAAGAAATGTGCATATTATCCTGATGAGGCAGAAATGAAGGAATCTCTTTGTTGTGACTAGAGTACGAATGCTTGTTTAATTCGAGCCAAAGAATTTTCATGACATTTTCAATTTCTAGAATATAGCAATATTTAATGGTGCATTCGCTACATTTGGGTGATTATAGGAGAATATGACAGTTAACCCTAAACTTACAATAAAAATTACCATGCATTTCAATTTTATCATCAACCAGGATACTCATTAGTAATAAGAACATATGATGCGGTTGAAACCGAAATCTTAAGGAGTACAAAAAGAGGGACGTACGTCCTGGCATTAGCTCAATTGGCCAATATCCTCTAGACAATGTTTAAATAGGTTGTATACTTGGGAGAGAAAAATGTGCACAGAAAAATATGTTTCATTTAAATGAATTCATTTTCAATTAGTTTAAATTGAACTGAGTAAGCTCGCAAAATATTAATTATATTTGCGCATCCTTAAGCCATTAACGCCTATTATTGTTCCTTAATATCTGTATCAAAGATTTCGAAAGGATATATTTAAGAATGAGCTTTGAGTGAGGTAACTAAAACCCTCTCTGAGAAAATGTAATCTGGTTATAAACTGCTGAAAACATTAAAAAGCTGAGATATATAATTAAAATTAAATAATAGAATTTTTTAAAGAGTAGAAATTTGATCATTTGGACAATATTCTTTGCCAAAACTCACTCCAGACACTAACATTTTCAGTTTCGTACAGAAAACCTTCACCCATGAAATTACAGTAGGTAGTCTTAAAAATGTGGAGACAAAATTTCTGAACTCAGACCAAGAGAGACTGGAAGTGTTAGAGAGTAAAATATAATCCTTTTCGACACTGAGGTTTTAAAGAGGTGCCCATGATCCTTCAATCAACTTCACTGAGTCTTCCACCTATGAAAGTGGCGTTAGACCCAATCACTTCCATCAAAAGCATGATTTCATACATTTTAACCTTTATTCGTAAATATGCTTGCCAAGTTTCTTTTAAGCATTGAGACTCAACGCATTAACTCGATCCACATACATTACTTAGGGTGGAAGGGAAAAGGTGGGTAGTGTTAAGATTGTAGCATGATGAAATCTGCACTTTTAATTAAAGGATTAGCACAATGTAAACATATAAAATAACTGGAAAATATTTCGTATTCTCATTCTAAATAAAAATTAGGTAAATTATAAACGCCGTTGAAACAATCAAACCACATTTTAGAAGTGTCCATGGCCTAAGGAGACATCTCGAATTAAAGAGAGACCCAACTTCGTAAATCTTTGACTATTCTCAACCGTTATCAACCCCTTGCATGCCCAGGTTTACCACTTCCCGCTAGACTGAATCACTTAAGCTCTTGGCAGGAGTTCGGGCCAGAGGACGTAATTTTTCCCTTTGTCTTAGCCATTTTGTCCTTCACCTTTACCCAAGGGCCCCGGTCAATCCTTTTGTCCGGCTCCCGCAACAACCTCACTCTCCTGGCTATTTTTCTCCACTTATCCGCATTTCTCTCTCTCTCTCTGCCTCCAACTTTATGAGTGCACTAACTCGTGAAAGTCGGTTGGGATCGAGTGAAGAGGCGTGAGACAACAGACTTTAAAACTTGAGTAATGGTTTCCCAGTGGTGGTAAACGCTTATTCTCGGAAAAGAACAAAGAATATAGCTTCAACTTCGTGGCGTACCCTAGAATTGGCGCGGACACTGAATTGGAAAAATCACATAAAGGAAAGATGGCTCAGAGATTTAAAAAATATCTCTGGTGCTCTATCAGAGTGAGTTAAAGCCATATAATGCATTGGCCTTTATGAGACATTAACTGCTTTCTATTGCTGGAAAATAACAGCGACTGCCAACTTGCCGCCAAGTTAATGCGATTACTGTATAAAACATGCCCATATTCATATAAATTAAGCTATGAGACTCAACGCATTCATCAACAGCCGAAATTGAAGGACCATCTTTTAATTTTTCAGACTTAAATATCTCCATTCAAAACAATAGACATAATTTTTCAATCTACAGAAAACCAACACATACGGATGCAGTCATACCTAAAGATTCATGCCACCCCCATTTTCATAAGTATGCTCCCTTTCATTCCTTGATACTCCGCCTTATCAACATTCCCTTATCTACCGCAGATTTTAACCAGAAATCTATTATAATCAGACAGATTGCCCGTAATAATGGGTATGAAGACCTTTTAATATCCAAGATTTTAAATAATAAATCAAAACGTCTTACATCTACAACTTCAGGTTCATTGCTACCCGTCATACCAAGACGCAAATTAAAATGTTTTAAAATTCCCTTTTTAGGACCGATGTCATATTCTATTTAAAATACTATCCCGAGGTATGTTTTTAATGTACGTTTTTATAACAAAAATACCCTGGGTTAATGAATTCAAAAGATATAATTAAACCTGGTTTTAAAAGTGAAGTATATAAACTTATATGTCATGATCGTATGGGGTTTTATACTGGTCAAACGGGGAGAAGCTTCCAGTTAAGAGCCAAGGAACATCAGGCGTTTTTTAAAAACAAAAAAGACGACTCATCGGCCTTCGCCTGACCCATGCTGGAGTTGGGGCACCTAAGTGACTTTAAACCTGAAATATTGTATTGTGTGGAAAAGGGATGGAACATGGATGCGTACGAACAGCGGTCAATTGTCCTTGCAAGTGAATCTAAATGGCTTCTCAATGACATCACCTTTTCCAATCCATCCCCCTATTACGCATCACACTACCCCGTCCCCCTAAACTTCAACTTACCCCTCCCCCTAAAAAGTCTGGACTATATATATAGACTGTCTGTATAGAGATAATTTCTTCCTGAAGATGGCTTAACAGCCGAAACCGGTCGTCTGTCAATAAAAAGTCTGTGTAAGTCACAATGTGTGTCAGTTGTTATTAATGATGGCAGCCTTCCACAAAATAAAATCTTCTTCTTTCGATTTGATGCCCATACTTCCAAAAAATTATGCGTTAGTAAAATTAGCCTTAAGAGTACAAGATAATCATTTAAAGTCGGTTCAATAATGTTTTGATGAATGATTTGCATTGCAACTTGATGTAAACTGGGTAAATCGGAACGTAGTTTTAATTTTGAGAATGAGAAATGGAAGAGAGAGGCCTTGTTACCTTGCAATGCCATATATAACAGTTTTAACCAAAAAAGATGCTGCAAAAGATTTTTTTCGTAGATTAAGATTACTGACGCTACCAAAGATAAACGTGAGGCGAATTGATATCATCAAAGCGCATCATAGTTTATCTTCCAAGTTCAAGTTAATTCTTAAAAATATGCTGTATGATGAGATGGCCCTACCACACAACGTAAAATTAGGTTTATAGGTGAATAAATTTCGGTTCAGATGAGTTAAGATATGCTATTTAGGCGTAGTCAACTATTCTAAGCTTCCATAATTTTATCAGAAAATCCATTCAGTGCAGTAAATGAATGAACACACTATCGATATAGCCAATACAGATTTTTATCGCGCATTATATTGATATTCAATGTCTCAAAGCATTAAATGAGCGAGTGTAGAATACTCTTAAGTCATTTACTTACTCTATAATGTTCTTTTATGAATGTGAACTATATCAGGGTCCAGCGCGGAGAAAAGTCTATCTAAAGGTCTTTTTCTTGAGACGAACTTAAAATCTGAGTGCGAGATAGTGCTTTGAACACCATATCTTTATAGTATCATGCGGGCACATTTTTGAAGCTCACAATTGTGGTCGGCGAAGAATATTCGGTGATTCTCTCGAAAACGTATATCAGGTCCCCAGCATTACTAAAGAGAAAACAAAAATAAATATTTCGTACGCCTATAACCCATCCAAATCAGATTACGCACAGATAATGCGAGATAAATCCCTAAATAACATCATACAAACGTGCGGCATTTACATTTTCACTCCCTGTCGCCTCGGGTCGGGAAAATTTTTCCAGCTGTCATTTCCATCGTCCGCTCACATCAAGGGAACTCATTCCGACATTTACGACCCCGAGCCTCCATACCGGGCGAGCGAAATTATTATTTACCGAGAAAAAGGCCGCGTTGGAAATTTTGTGGATGGAACACCCACGTCGGACTAGCAGCGCAAACACGACCGGAATTACGACACAAAGGATGTTTGGCAGGGGGTGAAAATTGGAAGAAAGGGTGAGGAGGAAGTGGCTGAGTATACAGGTTTGGCATCGTCGACGCTTGCAACGCGGGAGCTGCACGAACCTACGCTAAGAACCCTCACGGTGTCGTAAAAGGAGCAATAACCCCTGGAATAATGCCCCTTCTCCGTCTGTGGGTACCACTTACTCTCGGGGGCATGAGACATACGAATGCATTAATATCTTCCTTAGCGGAGACGTGGGTTGGCGGGACCAATGATAACGTGACCCATTAATTACATTTTTTATTGTTTCTTCCCAGAAATTAGCATCAGCAGTAACGACCGTCGGTGCTCAGTATTAAAAAATATGAACTTCAGGGACTGCCAGGGTAGTGTGCGGATTGGATGTAAATCTTTATGGCCATGAAAAATCTGAAATGTATGAAAACATTTGAAATGGACGACAGTGTATAAATAAAGAAGTATTGATAACTTAATCTATGTAGGATCTCTGATATTTTGGATGCTTTCGGTAAAACAATTTTAAAATCATCGTATTCACCCTGAATAAAACAGGTGCATGACGTAATTGTTTCTAGGAGAAATAAAATGAAGCCATATCATGAGACAACCACCTAACATAAGGTAGTAGGAATAAGATTGCTCACCGGAGGCGATATATATTGGTGAAGCGAGGTAACGGGATCAATAATACGTGACTGAATAATTTTTCTCTCAGATATTAACTTCACTGTGAATGGCCCTTATTGCCAAGCCATCCATGTTTAAAGGAAATAATAAGCCAACAAACGCCGCGTAGGCATTTTTTTCATGAGCAATTCACGTCCAAACGCTGTCTACGCGGCGTTTGGACGTGAATTGGTCATGAAAAAAATAACTAAAATTGATGGAAACCTATAAATAGGAGAATGACATGAATGACGAGAGCTTGAATAAGAAGACTAGTTTGAGCAAACTTTAATATCTGATTGGACCACGGTTTTTCAAAAACATTTAATCACTCAATTTATAATTAAAGAATTAAAAATGAGAGAGAAGAGCTTATAGAAAATATAGAACTAATACAATCTATTTAACGACTTTTATTTTTGTCATTTTTATTTCAATTTGTTTAATGCAATTCAAATTTTTTTTGGCTCTGGTCAGTCATTAAAGTCGTGTTTAAGAATGAACATTTTCCAATACCAATAGGAAAGAGCTATAATTAATTTTGGGAATGGTTGGCTTTAGAGCCTGTAACAATTGATAGTAAAGAACAGGAAGAATGAAATCTACAGCACTAGACAGTTTATGCTCCCCAGTCAATATGCGAAAGAGTCATACTTCAGGCGTCATGAAGCTGACATAAGAGATAATTTTTCAAATGGCCGCATAAAACTTTGCAGCCACAGGTTGAACAAAGTTGAATGTAATATTGTTGTCAATCGATGATTAAAAGATAGCCTTAAAATGAATTTCAGCCCCAAAGATGCTAGCAATCACGTCAATTAATTTTCACTGCTCGGCACACACCGTTAGGGACATTACTTCACGAAAAAATACCCTCCTCCAAAATACGATGTACGTGCAAATCTTCGTTGAAAGAATTCCTCGAATAATTTCATTAGACCGGCGTAAGCCGCAGGCGGGTTAAAAAGGCGCATTACTTCGTCTTCAAGAAGGGGAAGCGAATGTTTATTACATCTCTGGAGAAGGGAATATATTCGACTGCGCAAATAGAGGTTGATGTTGGCGTGTAATGCGGAGGGCATTAGAGTAAAATATGTGTGGTAATATTTCACTCCGAGTCCTGCCGTTCCGTCGCAGGTATCACATTTGACCTAGCTTCTTAAGCGAGCACGATGGGAACAAAATAGACCGCGTGATTAAATCTCCAGGGTGAAATATAATTCGTAGCTGAGCTATTTTGGCTAGTAATTTGGCTCGGATAGTGGCATGAGTAACCGCAAACGTTTGAGACGTTCATTTCTTCGGGATAAGGCAAGAGTTGAATTTACTAATGTGAATTAAAGATGTTCCTTCAGAAATTACTACGTACTATTTCACAGGCATGAGTGATTTAGCTGAAGTGAAACGAATATGAGAGCACAAGAGAATATAGTTGGCTGTTTCATTTTTGCACTAATCTAGATTTGTAACGAGATGGAGAGACCAACTGCAGAAATGAACATAAAATTATGTCTTTTAATCACTGGATAATCTAAGTTATAAAATGATTTAAAGTCACTGGATTTGGAAGGAGGTCAATAAGTAAACAATCTCTATCCTGTTATAAGGTGGGAATGGTTCATATTTTAAAACCTAGAAAATGGGTTTATATTTTTATATATTTTACGAGTAACTTGTTTCTAACGGAAAAAAATCCATACAGCAATTATTTCCTTACTAATAAAATAATTCTCACTTAATGGCACACTTCTAGCTGCTTGTGTGCTGAGAATTTACTCAATTTATTTCTAGAGAGAATTTACTGTAATTAAATAAACATTTTAATAAAACAATACAAACAAAAAATAAACTCCAAAGGTTCCAATTGTTGGATTGCAATGTCTTTTAAAAATAACAAAACTTTAGTTCTACCAATGTTTCAATTCCTCGCACAATTTATAGCTTATGTTTACTTTTTTGTATATTGTTCACTGTATTAAGACGAAAATTGCCAATACTTTCATGAAACTTCGGCAGTAGTTTTTATAATGGAAATTCTGAAAAGAAGCTTAAGATTGATTGATTGGGTATTAACAAAGGGGTTTGCTATTTTTAACGCCATTAAAACATGTCTTTTCATTAGGATTATGAATATTATAAATTCACATCTCGAACACAAAATGAATAAAGTCATGTGCTAAACCGTTATGGTTTACAGTTAGATAAACCTGTTAAATTTTTTACATGAGAATAACCTAAAAGAAAGATCCACTCATTGATATACCTAATATGCTCATTTCTAATCTGATAATGTTTAAAGAAACATTTCTCATCTAAAGTTACTAATTATAGACGTTCTTCTGTAGACTTAGCGTAGAAGGCGAGAAGATAGTTGGAAATGCTCTCAATTTAAGAGAAAACAATAAGGAAGGGTAAGGGAGTAGTGAAAAAACTCGGTAATAATTATTTCATGAGAATGTACCAATGTATCTGCCGATTATTATATTTCTCAACGTGATACGTATCGCTCTTAAAGGCAGGAAAAATGTATTTTTTAAATGTTTTTTCTCCTAAATACTTTCTTTCACTAACATGGTATTACAATTCAGAGGCTGAAAAAAATATTTTATTTGGTGATTTAAAATGAGCTTCGGTCCCTGCCAGGGGTCGTTTCGTATAAACTTTGACTTAAACCCATCGCATATGAACGGATTCAGGGCGTCAATTGAATTTTCACCAAAGAGACATTTTCTCCACCCTCCTCTCAGGCTAAATTTTAATGGCATTTCCACCATGCAAGCCTCCGGGGCCTTCCTCCTAAAAAGCTTTAGATAGCTCCCAAACGGGACGGTTATTATTCCGTTGCCATTTTCCTCGCAGTTTTCATCCCATATTTCCATTTCTCTCTCTCTCTTTCTCTCTTTCATTCATCGTCGCTTCTTGCCTTTTCCCTTCTCTTGATGAGGGGCGCCTCTTGTGGTGAACCTGCAAAGAAGGAGGCTGGGAAAGGGGTGGTGGCGTGGCTCCCACCGGCACACCTGACGCCTTGACCGCATCTTCCCGTGCGGCAGCACCTGTGACCCTTCCCACGCTGACATCTTAAAGCTGTTATCTCCTCCCCCTCTCAACCTTGTTGCTCAACTCTAACTACTAGTCCTGATTTCTCCCTTCGCATATCCTACGGGGGAGTAGGAGAATCCCGTCTCCACATTTTATTCCCATTAGTCATATCCAAGCGCTAGTAATTTCTGAAACCAATGCATTATAGCTTTAAGGAGTCTCTAGTTAAAGCCGTTACTTTGTATTTGCCTAATGAAGCAACTTGTTTTAAAAAATCACGGTTTTCTAGCACAAAAAAGGCCTGAAACTCGTAATGTGGGTTTAATTTATAAGTTTCATTTATATACTAATGGCAAAGATATATTTTTCCTAATTTTTGTTTTAAAGGTTTGGTTACTTTTTCAATGCCATTATACTGGTTTTTTTGCCTTACAAATAAAAATACATAAACTGTAATGTAACAATTCTACTTCAAAATATTGTACTTGTAACATGCCGTCTCTGTATCAATTATATGGAACCTTCTGGCAAGCCATGAGGCTTGGAAGTACCAAGGATTTACATATGAAATAACGGCTTAGTAACGATAAAAAATTGACGAATATAGGCAAGACTTTTATTTAGAACTAATGCTTTTTCATTAGTCATTTACAAATGTTATTAATTGTCTTCCATTATGATGAAAAATTGATAAATGTTACGGCTGTCATGAACAGTTTATGTTTAAAGAGCAATGCATTGTTTCAAAATTAGGTTTTCTTAACATGCTCTGCAAACAGCTGCTAATCATTTAATACATATAAAGCATAGTAATGATTTACGACATTAGCATTGAGGAAACTAGCTATGAGATTATTGCAAATTTTTTTTATACTGGATTATACCGGTCGGTCATTTTAAATATCAGTCGTCTTCTTTAAGACGCAGAAAATGCGAGAAATGCATTAATTTGATGTAACTATTTCTTCACTTTTGCCATATTTAAGTGATGTTTAAAAAGTAAAGCACGTATTTACTTCTTGAAGCATTTTTATAGTTTTTGCTACATGAAGCAATCAATTACAAATCACCTCTGTAAGAATCTGCTCCTGTATATGATGTATCTTATTATCAATCCAGGCCTTACTTAAAATGTCTATTTTTAGGACTATTTCAATCACGCATATCGATAAAGGAGCTTCTAAATTAATGGATATTAAATGTTTCCATGCATTACTTTCCCCTTATTTGTAACTTATGTAGAATTTGAAATGATGTTCCTCCATAAAAAATTATTTCATAAATAATTGGTCAAGATTACAGAACGGCCTTAAAACAGATTTTGTGTAATTCCTTGTGACTCAAAGCTAAAGAAAATATACATTCAAGACTCATTTAACTGACTCTATAGGAGTCGATGAAAAAGATAGACATAGGTTACATCAGTAACGGGAAATTTTTACTTTGACTGTGAACTTTAAACCCTGACATTTAAGTCTATATACCCATAATCATTACACGATTATCTACCACCATTAGAGCTGTTAAAAAACTTAACTTTAACAACGGATTATGACAATTACATCCGTCTTTCAAGTTTCTTCCTCAGTGCTCTAGCTTTGCATATTTCCCGCATCAAGTATATACTATTTCTTCACTTAATTAGTGCTAAACTCTTGTGTTAATTCATTCAATCTTAAGTCTTTCTTATACAAACAAGTATAATAAATATCCTGGATTTTGTCAAAAACATGTTTTTAGATGCATCTTTAAAGAATTTGATTTCTTTGCAAATCATTAATTCTGTAAAAGGGAAATGCTTTTAGTAACGCGGTACAGCCGCGACTTTCGAGTCCGTTTGCAAAGAAACTCTCTGTCGTCCCAAATTTGGAATTTCGGGACCGCAGGCTAAAGGGATGGAACAGGTTGAATTTTCCTAAAGAAGTGAAAATGTAACGTAAGCGTTCGAACGATCCGGAGTACCTCAAATTATCTTTCAATGGCATCAAAGAAGTCGACACCAGCCAATGGAAATGATTATTAGAGGCGACGAACTGATAAAAAAGGTTTGAACGCTTATTGAAGGGGAAAAATATCTCTCGCCAGGGAAGGATGAACATAAAAGGTTCACTAGACTGCAGGATGGAGGCAGCATTATAAAAAAAATCCAGAGAGAATATAAAAAAGGAGAAGACGGCGAGCTTTTCCCGCAAGCATTTCCGAACGATCGAAAAGGATTTCATGCAGCTCGTGAGATCTTTTACGGCTCCAGATTGCTTCCTCCCTTCTCTGCACACTCCCTCACACACACGCTGTCCGTATGCACTGCTTCAGAAAGGGAAATAAAACGATACGGAGATGACCGCCGCTGCCCCGGACGAGGGAAAAGGGAAGCTAAGTGCGACCGCGGCGACATCGGTGGCGTGCGGGAGAGCCATATTCTTCCACCGCGCGACGCCTTTAAAGCGTGCTTTCATATCGGGCGATTAAGATGAAAGACCATGGGATGGGAGAGTATTGCGGAGCATAAGAGGAGCGTTAAGGTCCTCAAATGTCTGTGCCCAGAGGATACCGGACTGGCGGCCTCCTGCCATTGAGGAGATGGAAAAAAATATAAGAAAGAGAATCAAAATTACACACAGGGACTGCGAATCCCCTCATCTTTTCCTCACACCTTTAAGAGCAAGAGGATGGCCGGGAGCATAAGTGTGTTGTGATCTAAAATTTAAATCAACAACTATCACAAAAAATCCAGACGGCGTAAAAACTTGAGACAATTCTCCGCGTAGAAATAAAATGTTGAAGGACACAGAACTCCGAAATATGATTTTCGTCGATTTTTATTCGACGTTGATAATAATGGGCAATGTGCATCAAGGTTACTCTTTTTAAAAGTCTATTGAATAGATACGATCTAATTTTCAGGAAATAAAAGAATAAAATTCATTCGCTTAACCATTTATGTTACTTTAATATCTATGACAATTCTGGAGAATTAGCAAATACGAATATTTCATCGATTCTATGCGCTCGTACAATTTTCTTCCCCGGGGAGATTTGAAAAATAAAGAAAACAGTGTGCTCATATTCCCTATTACCATGTTTTCCACTTAACACTTTCATGGTCGGTGTGGTATTAACTAGAAGCATTACTTGCAATGCAATATAATATAAAAAGCATAAATAAGATATTGTGCTATTATTGAAAGAAGCATGATAAGATTTTCAATAATTAAACTTACTACACTCAGATCTAGAAATAAATAAAATTAGGATAGCTCAAGGAATGAATAATCAGGGTTACTATTATTGTGCTGCAGATATATCAACAACGCGTTTCTAGTTTCGAGAATGCTTGTTTAATGAATAATTACGAATTTTATTACATTTAAAGGCCAGACTGAAAATTATTTGTCTAATAATTAGACAGATGTTTACTGATTTCAAAATTACCATTGAAAAAGTGGGCATAAACAAAGCAAGACAGTCATTCTTCCACCAATGCGCGGTATCGCAATCACTCCCCCCTGATTTCTTCATTATCTTCATTATGCATGGCTGATGGTCACCAACCATAGCCATACAGCCATTGAAATGCTGAGCAGGACCATCAATGTAATATGAGATAAAGGGAAAGGATTGAGGACACCTAATCATAGATATCACTACCATATGCGCCGTAGGGAAAGTGTGACCGAGCCACGGATGGAGAAATAAGATTAAATAGATTGAGTTGAGAAACGCTGAAAGAACAGATGTTGCATGAGGTTGAATTCAAAGCCATATTTTACTAGAAATTTTAAGAACCAACGTGTTTAAGGCTAGCTGGATGGATGATATTTTACCGACCGACCACCTTAGAAATGAAATGGATGGAGCTAGAGATGCCTACAGGATGATTAATTAATATATGTTCTTGCTCCATTATTGATAATAGAAAAAAGAGCGAGACATTTATCCTCCAACACAGATCATAAAACGTTCCTTCTCCATCTAGATCAGTTTTTTTCCATTTTCTTAACTTTTTATGACGAGTGCCCTAGTACTCCCAGCCAAAGAGGCTTAAAATGGATTGCAGAGTAGAAAAAAGGCACTGATCTTATTCTGCGTAAGGCATTATAATAAATTGGGAGAGCGAAGGAAAATATAATATATAGGAAGAATGGGAAGATATAAGGGATTGGCTGTCTATGGTGTCCAAGGAATGCCACTACTTACAACTATTTGCGCCTCATAGGTAATCATAACATAAAGGAGGGTAATAGAAGCGCAGAGAGAAACTTGGTGTCGGTATTATAAGACAGTACACTTCACTACACAGGTGGCAGAACTGACTGACAGAGCTCTGCAATTGAAGTAGTATTCGGATGTTATCTAGGAGAGCATCGGGATCACAATGAAAAATCTCCGCCATTACAGATATTCAAACCAATCCTCGAGATATCAAGCTACCCCGGCACCAGAGAGCCTCTGGGATGAGTAAGGAAACCAGAGCGACGCTTACAGCTGATAAATTACCGTCTCAGCCGAGATTCAAACCCAGTCCCTAGGGATATAAAGCCTATGTTCCGGTTTCCACAACAACCCTATCCACGGCAGATAAAAAGAAATGCGAGAGATGAACAAGGAAGCCGTGGCGAAAGAGGTCAATGGTTGAGAACTGTTCTCAATCTTGGAGTACAATAGGTGTGGAGGGGAAGAAAAGGTTTGGCGACTTTGATCGTTTAAGGGATGGTGTGCCCTTTAAAGGTTGGAGGGGAGGAAGGATCGCCTCGGACGGCGTGCAGAAAGGGGAAAGGGTTTCCTGGCGATTCCTTTCCAACGTCCTGGCGTCGTAAACGGAGATTTATTGGCTTCGAAGAGTCCTCCATCTTTTATCCTCTCCTCCCTTCTGCGCTGCACCCCCCCATTCCTCCTTCACCCTTTCCTTTCTTGCCCGGCGCTTTATCACAGAGAGATGGAAGGGAGTAGAGAAGAAGATGGGACGAAGAATAAAAAGAAACGCATGTATGAACAATGAGTGGAAGTTGAAGCGGAGGGGAATAATTTATCATTATTCTGAATACAAGCCTCTCTCTGTAAATGATTACACAAAATACGTTTCTGGGTGGATGAAGTACTAGTTTTACTCCTATTGGACCCTTATTTCAAATTCTAACGGAAGAGGAGATATTTCAGGAGATAAATTAGGACAAGATGAAGTAGAAAATGGAAATTATTTACCATTTTTCTGAGTGTATGGCTATCTGGGAACATAGTAAGCAAGTGAGGTATATAGAACAGCTCATTGTGGTATATTTGAGTAACATCTTTACATATCTAGAAACCTGATTCGTACTCGGGTGTAGGTGAAAAATCTTAAGAGGGGTGCGATTACTAGTTCTGCGTTACTTTAAAAGCAGTTATATCATTCCAATTAGTAGAAAAAGGCATTGATATGTACTGCCCTTGTTTCTTCTAGTGCAGAGTTGGTTGACGTTGACTCTAAGTTCCACCCCATTCTTCCTCCATTTCCTGAGCAGTCTTATCATCATCCTAAATGGCACATAAGACCTCATTTGCCAGTCAATGCAACAAACCCGTCTATCAATAAATGGTAAAATATAATTGAATTTCCAGTTAAATCACGTGGTGAAAAGGCCTAATTCAATATTTAAATAAAAATTTTGTCATAAGTATAATTAGTCATCATTCATCATTATTGGTCACTCAATCCTAAGATAGATTGACTACAACATTCCATCCTTATTTGCTACGATGATAATTTGCCGAGAAAAGTTGAACAAACTAAACGACGTTCAGAGAAAACAAAAATACGAGTTAGAAGTGTGATTCTGAATTTAGAATAAGATATCACACTTTAAAGTACCAGTGTTTTGATCTTTACTCGGGTCAGACACCACAGAATTCCACATATTGGTTGACTACATGGCAAGAAATTGCAAAACATAGATGTTCAGTGTTGAGGGAAGCAATGTGGGATTATTTCTAAAAGCAATGCTCAGTTAAGTGTCGTAGAATGCAATTAGTTTAGTCAATTTTTGGTTTCTATTTAAGGGGGAGAAGGTAATCACTGAGGAGAGATAAATAAGAGTAAGAATAGAAAGAAGTAAGTTTGATGAATGATTGGAGGACAGAAAGAAAGGAATGAAAAGACCACAATGAATTCTGCCAAGGACGGTGAGGCGGTGAAAGAAAGGGTTGAGAGTGAGCTGGGAAGGTGACGGAGGTTGGAAATGTAACGTATGGAAGCACAATGAATGTGGACAATGAATGATGGAGGAGGAAGGCCGGCGGAAACAGATAAATGGAGAGTTGGAGATGTTAACGTGTGTGGATGGATTAATAGACGCACGCAGCCGGCCAGATAATTTATTAGACGGCTTCACCGTGTCGTGAGGTTATTGAATTCAGACTCACGCGCTTGAACACATGCCAGAGCCTTCAAGGATAACTCGACACAACCGCGACCTGGTCGTTCGTCATTGGACAATTACTTTCATCGCTGCTGAAAATTTTTTGGTAATCGTGTTACTTATCTCCGCGACATTTCTGTCGCTCTCGAAAGAGCTTATGGCAGACCGATACTCGGAACGCCATATTATTGGTGAAGTTCATTCAATAGAAATGCGTGATGTGAAAGGGTGAAAATTAATATTATGATTGGAATTAAACAAATGAAAACTGATATTCTATCACATTGTTAGAATTATGCAAAATGAAACAAAGGTAAAGTTGTGGTGATTAAAAGGAAGTTGACATGTTCTTATGTCCATGGATAGAGGTGATACAAGAAGTGGGTTCTATGACAACGATTATTTTGCAAAGGATGTATGGAACAGCTGGCATATAGTATCCTATTCTTTGTAGAGTTTTGAGGATCATAACTAAAAACGTGGTGTCAGCCCGAGTAATCTCATGACTAACGGAATGGCTTGAAAAATCAGTTGGAATATCGCCTTCATCCTTTTCTAAAACCCTTCTGTACTCAACCACACCTCATATTTCTTAGGTAATTGATTAAAAGAGAAAATTTTTTAGTTGTAATAGCATCCATTAGGCTATCTTCACGTAATCACGTGATCTTGAGGAGTATAGTCAATGCCAAACGTGGTACTCAATCGATTTTCAAATTTATGGACAGCCTAGACAGTCCGATGAGGGGGTCTTCTGTGGGCCAGGAAAGCCGTAGGGTGAAGAATTTAAAAATGTCATGGATGTCCTTATTTTAAGTCAAGTACGAACTGCAGTTTGCACCATCTGCAACTAGCATAATACTGGCAGAGACAACAATTGAAAGAAGCTAAAAGGACGCATATACGGGATGAAAACAGAGAAGAGAAGTTGAAAACAAGTGGCAAACGTCTCTTACGTACTCATGATCAGGTGCAGAAGTTTAAGTTCCTCCAAATGAATTTTTCTCAGTCAAGTTCAACAGTTAGTCACCTTATCCTGTCGGATATTCAGTATCTTAGGGATCGTAATATTTAGGTTATTTATTCTAAAACGGCCCTAAACGGATTACAAATTTAGCGAGGATTACAATCAGGGGTACGTAAAAGTCCTAAAACACTCCAAGGGTAAGGACTGAAATGACCCAACGTTTTTAATTATCAATTTTTGACTAAATAATGCCAATGAATTTTGCCCAAATTTATAATGGCATTTCACACGGTTAGCAAGTAGCCATAAATGAAAGTAGTATCAATAAGAAAAAGGATTTTAGTGATACAACTTTCATTTTGTTTTGGATATTGGGTGACACTTTTAATCAGTTGCAGCCGTGAGTTTCAAGAATGAGGCCAAACTAAACGCCGCAGGGGATTTGATGGATCATGTCTGGTTTTTCAGAAGCGTTTACAGGTATTAATCCACCAACTACCGAGGTTATAAACCATATATTTAACATTTATCCCTAATTATCAGACAAACACAACATTGAAACCAACGCTAAAAACGAACCCGCGACCTTCTATTCCCGTGCCGATGTGTTACCACTCTAAATACCGAGTTCAAAGTAGAATTTCTTTATCTCTAGGGTCTCAGTTCTAACTTCAATTTATTATATCTTTCTTTCCATTGTTTTGTTAAACATTCGTCTTAGAAGTATAGTAATATCTATAAAAATATCAACTGATTTATTTTTCTGTCTATTTTAATAAATATGCAGTTGTGATTGCATCAAAGGGGCTGGATGGCAAATGCCGCGTGTGAATCCAATAGCAAGCCGTCACGCGCGATCTAACGCATGGAAAACAGTACAATGAGATACGGGTCACCTCAGGCAATGCGAGCAGGTAACTGTGTGACAGGCTTACCGGGTCACGGACTCAAGTCACAGGATCGGAAACTAAGGCTCATCTGAATGAATTTTTCTCATTTGAGTTAAATAGTTAGTCGCATTGTCCTGTCTGTTACTAAAATCTTTGGGATCGTAATGCTCAGATTATTTACTTCGAATGTAATTAAATGCCCATAATTGAATTTTCAGCATGGAATAAAGTTTTTTTTACTACCATGACGTTAACACCAACTAGTCTTGAGGTGATTATACACACCCTTTAGGAAAATTTAATGGCTAGCCATGACTATCAACATTAGTCTGTTTATTATTTTTTACTCTTGCAGCCGAAATAAATGAACAATAATTACAAATATTTTTTATTAAAGGAATAACAATGACAAAATAGACCATACGAATCTCTTAAATGTCAGTACATTGAAATTACGAAATATTTTACGTGTCTTCGATTTAGCTAGGTAATTATAGAACAACTTCTTCCAGAGCCACATGGTATCACAAAATTAATTGAGATACAAATTTTGAATGCCATTATGCAGGTAGACAGCAATCGGATATTTCCAAGTTGAGGCGCAAGGGGAGAGGCAATAATCGAAGAAAGGTTCGGAATGCACCGCCTAGTGCTGACATCTGACGCCAAGCCCTTGAACTCGAAGGAGAGCGGGCTTCTCCCAGCGGCACGAAGCGAAACTAATTCCTCCAAGCAAACGAGGCGAACGGAGAATTTGAATTCCTGATTTTCACCAATTTTGAGGTTGGCAAAGATAAGCCATGTGAGGTCTATTGCTCATAATAAAAAAATGATAACAATAAACGTTTGCAAAATATTACAAAACGGGAAGTATGTGAAGGATTAAACTTATAAAGACGCTAAATAAGATAAAAATATCTTGCAGTCCTACCTTTCATAATGGCAACTTTCACAAACATTTTTATTGGCAAGGCCAAATGTCTATCGTTTGCGATAGAAAAATATAATAAACAGTAGGAAATTCTTGATATAAACCTTATCTTTAGGAAACTAAATGTTGCAGCTGATTTCAAATTCTAGATGTTTCTGAGAACATCTATGTTTTAAACCTGAATTCTGCTAAAAATATAATGCGTAAATTGGGAATTTAGTAATACCTATATTTTTTCTCATTAGTCCTGAGGTAGTAAATGCAGGAACAAATAAATGTAATTCATAACCTCATTGAGAGTACTTAACAACTGTATTGACTTGACTATAAACAGTACCTAAGGAGCATATAATTAACCTAGCCAGTATTTGGCACTAAGAATAGAGAATTTGGAAGGCTGTCTGCCCTTTACGATATGGCCAAATAATGGACGAAGAAAAGCTGTAAAAAATCATATTGACGTGGTCAGATAACACCTTTCTCGATTAATGATTGGTAGTTAATATCTTTTACAGTATTAATTTATCCATTTGTAATATTTTGGCAAAGACTACTAAGTTCAATGCTTTTTATTATGACGGAACACGTTTTCCACTTCGAATATTTCCAACGAAAATAACGTGTGCGTAAATCATTTTCTGTTAAAAGATTACTTTCGTTATTTCTAAACAAACAAACAAATAAAAGAGCCTTAAAAGGTTTAAGAAAATTTATTGATAAATTTTTATGGCTGAACGGCAGATAATGCGCAAATGAATGCTGTCTACTGCGCAGAAACAATATAACCATCACCGAAAGTTCATCATTGACTAAATTAATCTGAAGCTGCTAGCCTTTATCTTATACTAACTGTTAATGTAATTATTGGCTTTACAGCTGAAAACGAAAGTATCTCATGTTTCATTTAAAGGTAAAAAAACCGCGCCTGAGAAAAAACAGACAAATCTAGCGAAATATACGATATTTTTTAAGAAGAAAGAGACCTCGATGGAAAGCTGAAAAATTCATTTGGCAGAGCAAGAAACAATTGAGAATTCAGGCACTGTTAATTATTCTATATCATATCTTTATCCGCGAATTAAACGGCCATGCTTTCGTCAAATAGAAGATTAATATAACGTTTAAACAATATTATTTTACAGAGGGATATTTATCTATAAAAATGTTTTATAAAAGTAACTAAGTTAAAAATCTATGAAAATCTGGAAATGATGAAATGTACATTTAATTTAAAACCACTACTCCATAGAAAAAACACTACTCCATAGAAGCATACCTTTCTCACACCTGTACAAACATAACCAAGTTATATATTAGAATCCATTAAAAATCTATCAAAAATTGAGACAACTCTTCCATGGCATCAGAATTATGGCAATGCAAGCATAATTTTAAATATAGGGAACGTGATGCCATTCCAAATGTGCAAAAATCACCTCTTTGAATTAAGTTACCAGTATTTCAACTGTGAGAGTGTAAGCGTACAGACCCATTTTTAAGGTAAACACACAGACCCATGACTCCGTGCTATTGCTTACGTATAGAGAAATTGGAATGCAAGAATTTCACAATGCGATAGGTGAACGTATAAAATAGTCGATGAAAGCGACATAATACGAATAATCACGGCAAGCAGATGATGAAGAGACATTTTTAAGTATTCATTTTGAAAATAAGACAACACTAGGGGAGAGGTATCTCGGTGTTGAGCGACACGCTTTCTTTGAAATGCACGTCACGTAAAAAAGCAAGCATTTTCAAACCAGGGAGATATTTCCAAAATTACGAAAAAGCAGCTTTTAGCATGAAAATGTTTTTGCCCCACCTCGAAGAGGGATCAATATGAGCAATTTAAATAAAAACGTTATGGAGGCAACGGAGCACTTTTATCGTGAAAGGTTTTAGGTGCTTTTAAAAGTTTTAACTTTTTCAATTGAAAATGCATTAAAGTCATTAATGCTCACGAAACGCGAACACGACATTCACTCGAAAATGTTGTTCTTGATTTGTGCCCGAGTAAGGGCTGAAAGACGTTTTATTTAGTTTTCAGGTTTTTTCCTTTTGGGTAATTAGAAATGCTTGGAACAAGTAAACATATAGAGGAACTAACCAGATTTTACGTCAAGGAATTTATGTCACATACACTAAATCATAGCGAAAGAGAGCACCAATCAGAAAATGGATCCGGGTAAGTCTAAAAATCCTGATACTTGATCTAGCTTACCACGGCAGCTGCAAATTAATTTAGTCAGTGATGAACTTTCAGTGATGGTTGTATTTTTTCTGTTCAGTACAACGCATTCATTTTCAACGTTATATATTATTCGTTTGCGGTGGAAAACGGTAGTTAACGGGAGGAATTGAAATCATATCCTCAATTTCGTAGTTGAATTCAGGTGTTACCTTTTTATGTAGTAAAAAATCAAATTATACCTCATAGCCTAGACGTCAGTGATAAAATAAATAAATGTGACATTTTAAGCTCCTAACATTTCATTTTTCTTTATTAAACTAACAGCTTTTTTTAAGATTTATATCGAGTGGATTTACAATTTCCTCATTAGTTCCGCTTAATTAAATCACATTCAGCTTAGCTTGATGTTTACCTTAAAGTTGCCCAAATAAGGGACATAGGTATAGAAGAAATTTATATATTTTTCCTCGGCCGACGAAGGGATGAAGAAGGTGGTCTAATATCACCAAATTAATGGAAAAATCGCGGAAAATTTCCGATTTTAATTTCATTAGATGAAAATAACATTCGTTTTAGCGAAATGGTATGCCTGATATTTGGGTGAAGTAAACCGTATCAAAGAGCTCGGAAATATTTTTATTACTTTAAGAATATTAAATATATATATCTGAGCACTTTTGATAGTTATAAAGGAATAGGTTGAGTAAAATAAACTTTGGGCATAAGATACATAATCAACATAGCACTATGTTCTTTAAATTAACCTTTGTATACTTTTTCCTTTTCTTTTCTTCTTTCCTTTGCTTTCCTTTTCAAGTCTGTTATTCTCTAAATTTCTAAAATCAAGCTTAATGGAGCTACAAAAACTTTTGCTTGTATTTTGTTGAAAAGACTTTCATCGCACTACTTCTTTAATCTACCATTTTGAAATAGTGTCCTTCTCAAAATTTGCGGAAACGACGGTAGTGATATTCATATCCAACAAAACAGTGAGCAATATCCCTCCAAAAATAGAAGTATCCACCCATAAAAATCAACGCTCGAGAAATCATCCTTAAAGGTGGTTGTCAGTATGTTGCATTTTCATTTCCAAGCCAATCGGGTGCTTTCCTATACGACTGCCCCCAAAAGTTGCCTCGAAAAAAGATTTATAGCAGAATTACTCGTTAAAAAGTAATGCAAAACCACAAGGAGCTTGTATCAAGTGACGCTTCGAATATCACCACTGCACGATAAATTATCGATTCTTATCGAGGGAATGGTCAACTGCTACTCTTACTCTACGAAGAAACCTCTTACAGAGGTGTGAAAGCCATCTTAAAGCACCGAAATAAAATAAAAAATGAAGTTTCTGGAGCTTTTACTGAATTTATGTAAATATAGTATGGTTTATAGTATTAGAAAATTAGTTTTAAGGAGAGAAGAAAATTTGGTAGACTGAAAATTGTCTGGTGGTAAAAATAATATCCCATATATATATATATAAACAATCTCCTTCATACGTAAAATTATAGTTACATGTGAGTTCTTGGTAAAGAGTTGGAATGAAACAATGGCGTTAACCCCAAAAGTCAACAAATTTTACAGTTTCTTTTTGATATTACAGAAATCATAGAGCAAGGAAAGTGAGATAAGTGCAGAGATTGACCAAGTATTAGCAATAGTGAATATTTATCAATTTAGCAACACTAATCATTTCTTAGACAAGATGTGTTTAAAAGTTAAGACTCCATCTAATGTCATTAAGTTTGTTGCCTTCTATCTGTTTATTTGAAGTTAGAATTAAGAATAGGGCAAGGTTCATTTTGAAATAAAGCATTAGCAGGACGAGGATGGGAACTTAAAAAGCTAGTTTGAATGACGTATACAGGGTAATCAACTAGCGTGGCACAATGTTGTAATTCTATTTCACTCCAATTGTGGGAGTAACCCTTCCCCAAAATGGTAATTCCATGAGCCCCAATCCATTAGACCATCACTTAAAAGCTACAGTACTTGCGGGCTTAACTGGGTTGAGAAATAACTGCAATAGCAGTAGACTACACAGTCTGTGCCGTAAGAAACGTCACGACGCAAAGGAAATTAATTCGGCAATAGATGTGGATACGAGATTAAATACGACGGTTTTAAAGTTCTTGAACAAACTTTATCGGGAAGGAGAGGGTGAGAGAACTTTCCCCCATTAAACAAAACTCCCACCACAGAGCTCCCCTTCCCCACTCTCGCTCGCGACTGACTCTCCTAAGCAAACCTTTTCCCTTCCTCGCTTCCGCTCGACGCTGCATGCATAACTTATTGTGACACATTCAGCCGTGAAGGCTTGATAAGGAAAGAACATCTTCCGTCGCCTTTCGCTTTATTTCATTTTGCCATTTCCACGGATATCTTTCCCCTTTCCTGTTCCCTTACCTACCTCCATCTCTCACGCCGTGCCTTTTCGGCCAAAACTGCCGCGAGCACACTGGAAGTGCGACAGAATTCGAGGACTGGGCTTGGGGACATATAGAAACTCCTCTCTCCCAAATTCAAACCAACAATTCAATGCTGCTAGAAAATATTAATATCACACGAGTTTTGAGACAAAATGACAGGTATACATTGGCATTCTTTCCGAATAGGGAGCCGGAAAAGGTAAAAGGTCAAATGTGATTTTTTGACTGGTGGCGGTCTCACTTTTTCGACTGTTTTTTGTATTTCCCATTACCGGAGCATGATAAGAAAATATTTTTATACACTTCTGTACCTCCATGTTTATCTCATATTTTACTACTTCTGTGATTTGTACCATAGACTAGTTGTGGCAAAATAATATCATCTAAGCCATCACAAAACTTGTGCGATCTGAAATTTTTCACTTTTTTTAGCTTACTGCGCTCAATTGAGAATCATCAATCAAACAATCAAACAATCATTAAAGAATATTGTAGGAAGAGCCCCAGCTCTTCCTACATTATTCTTTAATGAAATGTATCTAATATCACTATTCTTTAATGAAATGTATGTAAATTTATTTGCAGGGGACAGATTATCGAAGCTTTTGACTTCCTTTTGTACTCGTTCATAATTTTATGTTTAATGTCTTTTATGGCAGTGAATAATTTCCTTGCAAAATGTGACCTGGTTCTAGAAAAATCATATTTTCCTTTGTTCCGCAATCAGAGTCTAATGGGAGACTATTGACCCGAAGTACTTTTCTGATTTTTCGTAATTTTCCTTATTCATAATTTTTTCACATTATTTTTTCAAGACTACTATCCCAAAAACCACTGTGGCTAGCGGAGCACTGCGTGGGTGTAGGCCTCTCGCTTTTCGGATATCTCTGCCATCGTTTTCACTTTCACTGTTTTGCTAGGTCCTTTCTCGTTATCTCTGACGTTGGAATGCTCTCCTCTTCCCTTCAGTTAGAAGTGAAAGTTTAGGTGGCAGCATCAGTTTCTTCAGGGCATAAGGGGCCGCAAAACGTCTAATGTTCGCTGTGAATATCTCCCTGCCAAGTCTCAGTTCCAACGGAAAATTTCACTCACCCTTGGATGTACGTGGTAAAAACACGCGTGAATATGGTTTAGCTCATCAAGGTTAAAGGGAAGAGATTTTGGAGTACATCCGTCACTGTATTTATCTGATAAGAGTTATATTATGAACCATGAGATATTATGAATGAGATATGAACATGAGATATGTGAATATTATGAACCATTGGATATTCAAGTGCTTTCTTTTAACATAAACA
This sequence comes from Ceriagrion tenellum, assembly GCA_963169105.1. Classification (NCBI taxonomy): domain Eukaryota; kingdom Metazoa; phylum Arthropoda; class Insecta; order Odonata; family Coenagrionidae; genus Ceriagrion; species Ceriagrion tenellum. Next base: position 125,670,815 of record OY720639.1, on the reverse strand, counting down.
GAAAATCCAATATTAAATTTGCTTAGAAAAGGCTTTATGACTTTAACTTTTCTCTCTTTGTAGTTTCATAATAATAGGAACTCTAGCTGAAATCTCTGGGTAATGCCTTACGGGCCCCAACGAGGGCATGTGACAAGAAGAGTTTGTACATCAGCCGAGAAGAAGAAAGGGGAAAATAGTTTTGATTAAGAGTGCAGATTTACTCGCATGAGTATGTAAATTTTAGTTTTGATGATACTAAGATTTCGGAAAAAAATATAATGGCACGTGTTTCACATGACTAGCCTGAAAGAACGAGTCCATCAAGGAGTGTATTTCCTCAACCAAGAGAATACTGAATGCTCTTATTTTAAGATATCATCTCCTGTCCTTGAATGAAAATAAACATAATTTATTAGAAAATATTCCATCATTACTTAATAATGTGCAGGCTCAATTTCATCGGAACGGTATTCAAAATTTGTAGTCACTCGTAAGTCTAACACACATACAAATCGCCCACATAATTGTTATTTTAGGTGGCGATGAAGAACACGCATACAATGGAACTATAGAGAAAATATTCCTGAATAAGTACCATCTCATTTTATTACTCTGGACTTTTTCTTTGTCTACGGAAGAACGCAGCATAAATCCAAATAGGTGGCATTCGTTAAGAAAAAATTCTATTGCTGCTCACATTAATTTTGAAGAAATCAAGGTATGATTATAGGCTCTAAAAAGGGTATATGTATTTTGAGCGGTAGCTGAAGTAAAGCCTTAACAAAACGCGCTGAATAAAAACGACGCTATTTGACTGTATCAGTAAATAAAACGCTTGTAACTGTTATTTTAGAGTAATCATGTACGATCCCTTTTTACCCAGAACTCACTTCGGAAGTTTTCGGGATTTCGTTGGACACGGGATATGAAGCGATTTCATAATTCTTTGTAGAGTTAGAATGCACTGATGACCTTTAAATCATTAGCTAAGTTGGCTACCATTCAGAGAGCATGCCCTCTGAACTGGCTACCCTTTGACTGGCAGCCACCTATCGCCTCGGCAAGTCAATCTCCAGCTTTCGACCGTTCGATCATATCAGTCTCAATGCAGCGTCGCGCGCAACGTAATGAGACTTTTGCATACTTTTTACGCGGGTGGTTGGCCGACTCCATTTTCAAAGAAATATCGCTTTTCGCTTCGTCTCTCTCCCTCTCGAGGATATGGAAACAAGAAGAGTCAAAGTGACGCGCGGCGCTAGCGAAAATTGATGTTGATGGAGCGAGCAGTTTTCTGACTCCTTGCTCCGTGGAATGTATATGCATGTGTGTGTATGGATGCATGCATGTAGTGAGAGAGAGAGTACATAGAATCGTCGCTTTCGACTTTTCCGTAGCGACAAAAGCTCAGAGGAGAAAGCGGTCTTATCTCTTTTTCCATCTCGCGACTCTCAATGTTCTCTCTACGAGGAAGAGATGATTTACTTGTCGTGCCTTTCCTCTCGGCACACAAAGCGAAGAAAAAAGTGCAGCTACTAGCAGAAATCGAAATTCAAGGCTGCAACATGAACTGTTATATTTTCTTTAAAGAAGATTTTCTACCATCTGAAATGGGTTATGTTTTAAGTCAACGACCGTCGAATGGAATAAAATATTCCATGAATAAAAAAAAGTGATTAAAGCACTGAGCACCAGCGTGACTTATTCAGATATCGAGGACTACCGACGGTTTATTTAATGTTTGCTCTTAGGAATGGGTGAGTAAGAGGAAGGATGCAAAACAATCCCATCTGCTCAACGCATAAGCAACCAATTGCTCATATTCACTTTCGAGTACGTTTTGAAAGAGGATTATAATTATTACAGTACATTTTTCAAAAGGCTTACCATAATTTATTCCGTAACAATTTTGTACCCTTATCTTGGTCGTAATTACTCTAAACATTGGCTTATCCACATAAAGGTTCCATGAAGTTAATAAAAGAAACAATTAATTTACCAACTGAATTTTTACTCGCATTTTGCCATATTGGTGATTAGGACATCTACAAATTTTACATTCATCCTTGATGTAATGTGGGTTCTAAACGCAATATATAAAGTTCATACGTGGAACGGTTATCTGCGATGATTTTCTCTCTAAAACAACGCTGAACCGGCAACATCGCCTCCTCTATTTTCTAATCCTTATATTGATTAGCCCAAGTAAAACGAATATTCATCAAATGACATATCTCAGGTGGGAATTTCCCACGTGGTTTCCCAAGAGCGTTAGGAATCTTGAGTGGGAATTTCCCACCTGAGATACATTCCTAACACTCTTGATCGTGTCCATCACTGCATTTTCTATGAATCATTCCAATTGTAAATATAATCAAATGTAACTGAATTCTTTGAATAAATACAATTGAGGTCGGAGTTTCCCTACACAGAGTATTTAGCTATGTATTAAAATAATGTCGTCTCATCACTACTTCTTTTATACTATATTTTGAAGAAATATCACACAGTTTTCGGTGCGTGAAATCCGATGGCCATTCTCTATGTAAATGATATTTTCTCATCTTGCAATGAACAAAATATCAGTTACCCAGAAAATTTTTAACATTTCACAGGATTAAATGTTTTATGTCAACATTTGCAACACATGACGTAAACTTTGAGAACAACATCCGCTAATTTCTACATGCAACCTCATGTCGTATTTGAAATTTGAGTTGTTCTTCATGTAATTACCACAGCATACAAGATTTATAAGGCTCTCCAAAGTCATCAATAACTTATGTTCATGCATGTGAATACGCGTGTTCCAATGGGGCCTAGATTTGTGATGAACACTACCTCCCGTGCGAGTTCCAACATTTTATCCAGCAAATTTTGGGCCACCGTAAAACGCTTCCCTTCATTAAATCCTTCGACGAAAAAGGAAGACAAGGAAGAGAAGGTCGGGAGGGGTAAAGAAATTAAACTCACCATTTCCCACCCCTGCAGCCACTTTCAGCTTCCCTCTCCTACCCCTAACCCCCTTGTCCTCACCACGTCATCACCACGCTATTCTCTCTGACCCCACTCCCTGCACAAGCACGAGAACGGCGTAAGATAGATAGAGGGAGGGAGAAAGAAAGGCAGGAAAAGGTATTTTAAGTCCTACTCGTTCCGCCGAGGCTACATAACGTCACTTCTCATTAGCCACTCTATTAGAGTGGCGTAAATGGAATTTATCCGAACGTCATCACGTTCGCCCAAAAAGGTGGAATGAAGGGAGAGAGAAAAAGGGAAGATGGACGGAATAGGTACATATTGCTGAGCAGAAAAGGACGGGATAAGTGAAATTTGGTGCCGAAGTACACCAGATGAGAGAGAAGCACTAGGAGATGAACATCTCATGCATATATACATGCGAATAGCATACTGCCCTCGTTAGACTTTGGATTACTAAGGCTATTTTTGCTCACTTTCATCAATTTAAATTCTGTTAATTCAACATTTTACACGTTATACAAACCAAAGTATAAATATTATATCTCTAAAATACGCACAGGGTGACCAAAATGGAATTTTTTGCCGTTCAGTATCATGTGACAGGAGGTCTTGTTTGCTGACTGATTTTACACCACACTGGCCTCAGTTGGACGAGTTTGCCCTTGAGCTAAGACTCCAATATACTAAAACAACTATCGTTTGCATGACTACTACTCTGGCCTTCAAGGGCAGTTTCTCACAATTTTCTATCTTCACTGTGGTAAAAATTAGATAATCAGGGAAAGAAAGCAAGAATAAATATAAATTTTTGGGTACCTTCTGTATTTGCTCTTGGTTAAAGCAATCATTCCTAAGGATTTGAGAAAATAATTGAAACAGAGCCAAATATATTATCTTGAAAAATATAAAACACAGCCAAAGCTACTACGATAATTGACTTAAAGAAGTGAAATATAATAAAAAATCCAAATTTATGTAATGAGATAACTCAAATTTGCTGTCTTAGTTCCATGCATTGCGAATTTCTTGGGTAAAATAATTTTTGTGATTGAAAGAGTTCAAGGTATCATAAAGTGTTATCTATTTTCTTTTAAGTTCACATTTATATAATTTACTTTCTTAAAATAAGGTATCGGAAAGCCCCTTAAATTATTATCACAATTGATAGTGTTGAATATATGCTATTTTTGCAATGTTTAAAAAATTGTCTGTTGCATGGTGCTAGAAAATTAAAGCCAACTGTGCATCCAAGTCATATGCAATCGAGTTAAGTTTTCATGGGAAACTCACATAATTGACAAGCATAAATATTGTATTGTAATTTTGAGTGTTGTTCTATAATTACAGAAAAGTTCATTATATCTACGGAAACTTTGGAAGCGCTCATTAAGGTAAGCAACTGTCAAGTCAAGGTTAAAGGTAAAAAAGAAACATCATGACAATTAATAAATGCAAAGCTTTTCAGAATTACTGCCTACGCTGATTAGCACACTTATGTGATGTGATGAATATATCTGGAGACATTAGAAACTTCTAGTAAACTATACATCCCGACCATATTTCCTTGAACAAATAAAAAGAAAGTTATGAAATTTCCCACCCAATAATGTAACTTAAATAAGTGCAATTTATGTGTATGCAATGGAGATTGAGAGTAAATTGTACCCGATGATGGCTCTGTTAGCTGAAACGTGTCGTACTCAGTTGAATATCTTGTGGAGAAGAGACATTGCTGTTTCTGTTCCAATATGACGAACTTCCACGATATCTCCCCTGAATATGCTGATATCATAGCCACCGTTTTCGGGTCACAACATTTTTGTTTCGTGAAAAGATAAAAATTACTGAACCAATTTTGATAATATACAAGCAATATTTGTACGCAGTCTCTGAGATAAGTATGTTATGTTAGCATCAGTATTTGAGACATGGAGACGACTGATTCAAAAAATGAGAAAGGAAGTTTTCAAACGAAATGGATGTTTCAAAAGAACGTTTCGACATCCAAAACACACTTTAGCCGGCATCGGTCCGATGTCGATTGGGGTAAGTTTTCTGAATTTCCAGCTATGTTGACACTAATAGTGGCTTTTGGCGAGACCCTCTCATTCATCAACGGAGCAGGGGTCGGAGTAATTGTTTCGTTCGAGGGCAATTCCGAGAGTGGTCCCGAACGTTGATGGGGGGTGCTCTGCGTCCGTTAAATTTTTGCCTCGGGTAACTGATCCAGGGCCCGATATTTGATGGCTAGTACCATATTCCAACACTTACACGTCATTTAAACTGAAAGCTATTGGTTAACACTGCCATTGCAGTATTTACTCTAAAATTATAACGTTGATTAATGGCGGAATGGAAAATTGGCAATGGAGTATCGGCCTGATTGGTATAATTAGTCAATAAGAGCAACAATAGTAAGATTAACGCCTTCATATTATACATGATTTTGTATTCACTTAAACGTAATATAACATACTTATCTCAATAGTTTTATCGCAAAATAAGTATCAAAATGACACCAAATTCGCATACATATATTTTTTAAGGATAATAGCTTTTACAGGATTGAGCAAAACCGCCACAAGATATGAGAAAAAGACATCAATTTCAGAGCTTAACCGTCAAAATCAATTTTATCTCAATCATTAAAAACTTATGGTAAGATTTGCGTCGTTAAGGGTGGAAAGTACATTTAATGTACGCAGCAAAATGTAGAGTACCAGTCTCTTACCTTCTGTTAAGCTATAAATTTGACGCACTCGCTTGACAAGTATAACTCAGCCTCCGGCTGTTTCAATTTGAGAGAAAAAGGATGAGAACAGCAATTCGTAAAAACTTATGCTGTCATCAAAAAACTTGAGACAAAAAATACTTACGTCTCTCAATTTCTTAAACTAATCTCTTTGACAAATTTTCAATCATTGCAAATGATTGAAAATCATTTGCTATGATGTGGTACGAAGTCGCTCGCACGGGTGCATATATACCAGGGTTGAAATTCGCCATGAAAAAATTATTTGACTTGACCGGGGATTCAAACCCGGATCTCCAAATTGCTTGTTCAGGAATGTTAGCCTGTTACACAGTGAATTTAAACTATGGCGCAAAGAACTTACCGGAAAAACTTTGATCATTCCAGAATAAATTGGTGCAAGTCACAGGAGTTGAACACTTACCTGCAAAAAGACAAAAAACTATAAATATTCACCCGATAATGAATATTAGTGAATAAATACAAGCATACAACGGAAGTCAAATATTACGCCTAGTGAAATGCTATCAAAAATATTGCTATACGCTAGAACAGAATAATTGACCTACTTTACAGCAACATATGAGCTCATAATCAATACATAGTCCCCATTAACACTTGATATTATTTAATGTGATTAAATGAATGAATTTTATGAATTTTAATAAAATTAAATGTATATAATTTTGCGCTGCAAAAGTATTTATAAGCTGTATTATTTTAATGCATTTATTTAATTGGAATAAACATAGTTGTTGGCCATAAAATCACTATAACTTGAATAAAATGCCCTTCCCAGCGTTGATAAAACACGAGAATATAGGTAAAATAGTCAATTATTCTTGAGCAAAATATTGGATATAAATCATGAAAATATAATAATAATATGCAATAAAATGTTTTTAATGAAATCTATTTCTTAATTTCTAATTAACTTTATAACGTTTCACGGGCAATGAAATTTGAAATATGACCCATGTCTAGGTAATTCATAAGAAATCTCTAAGACTTAGTATTACTTAATGACTCCATGAGAATAATTTTAAACCCCTGCGGAATAAAAAAATTATGTGCAATGCAGTCTAACACATGGGTACGAAGATACAAATTAAGAGGAGGAATTTTACAATGAGAGAACGGTTTGACTTTGCTGGAAACAAAACCCCATCTCCTCAATGCTTTCCTTTACGTTAGCCAAATACATTAACAATTTATTCCAAGGTTACAGGCCAATCATTTAATCACGAAAAATGTAAGAAGTAAGAATGAATGCAAAATTTACCGCCGCACAATAAGAGTTGTACATTTGTTCCTCCAAAAAATGTATATACCCACTGAAAATGGTCGTGTTTACACAGTTGACAATTTTATTAACAATTTGAATAGAGTATGCTTCTGGTTATGCGCCTTGGTAATTTTTTTAGAAAACAAAATGAGCCCAAACTGGGGTTGGTAGGTGCAAGGCATTTTATAAAACAGCTATTTATTCATAAGGACACTGCAGCTCTCAGAATTTTTATAAATTCAGAATGAGGGTAAATTAGCAATTTTTAACATGGTTTTGGAAGCCAAAAGAGCAGTACCATAAGAGGATAATTTGAAGAACTTCAAATATCTGCCACAAACATCCGTAAAAATATTGAAAATGTGATTGTATTTCTCTCAATGAGTTACCCAAGTCTTTGGTTTTCCGCTGAAATGGCACTTTTCGGCATGACCGAAGTTTATAACAAATTAGGTGAGAATGGTTTGTGATAATACTGTTTATATTTTCCAAAATATTGTCATTTAATGATTTCTCTTACCGGATTTTGTCATGTCCAAATTCAATAAAAAATGGCATAAAATATTAAACTACATCACAGTAAACGGTTTCTCCTTCTCTTTCCACTATCTTTAATTCATCTAAAAACCTCATAGCCAATTTATGGTTCGATTATGATGAAAAACTTATATAAATTACGTACTTGACAAATTATAGTGGATAATAAATAGGGTAATAAATTTAGATGACACGAATTTTGACTTTAAACTGGTTACCTGTAACAGATCATAAATAGTTGCTAGGGCATGATATTTGACTTTCCAATATTTGAAATCACCATTAGCATGTAACATTTAAGGCATAGGATATCATGTCAATATGTGAAAAGCGTTGGGGAGTGAAATACTCAAGATAAGAGTAATATCTAGCAGTATTTTATCACATATTTTCAACGGTGAGTGCAAAATGTCGGCTACTGAGACAGTTCTCCTATTATACAATGCATACTCAATTTTTGAGGCAAAATACATCAAAGGAAATCTACTTTTTCAAGCGTAACAAGAAAAGTCGCGCGATGGAAGACAAATAACTGGAGAGAAAAGTGGGTTACGGGGCTGAAGAAGACGTTTGACGGGCAGGATGAGGCGTAGGGAGGAAAAATGGAATGAATAAAATGATGAGGCGTGGAAGAAAAACTAAAAGCGCGCTGGCGCCTTCACCTGATTGGACCTCTTCCGTCCACCCCATCACTCCCGCGAAAGAGCACCTTCCTCTCTGGCGAGGAAATTACTCTCCTGCCCTAAAATGAATTATTGAGTTTTTTTCATAAAGCTATATGAGATAATTAAATATTATTTACTTACTTTTTATAAAAGTTATAATGTGATTTCCGGGATTTTCAGGGACTACCTAACACAATTTACGCCGACGAAAAAGGCATTTACGGACAAAAAGAAATGTGACCTCAATATTATGTTAGCATATTTTCCGTCTTGACTTTTAGGGTGTAAAAGGAGTAAATTGAAGCTAAAATATGTAAGGCTTCCCTAAACGAAAGGGGGTTGCTATGTTTTTGCAAAAAGCTAATATTAATACTTGCCACTTATAGTTCTTACAGAAAAAATAACTTATAATTACATTGAAAATATTCATTTCATTTTAACGTTATTTTTAAGTCTAGTTGTTACTAAGGAACAAAGACGGTTGATTGGCTGGCTGCCTCCGGGGATATTCAGCATGCTATCTGCTGCTTTCATCAGCGAGGAAAGAGGTCATAGATTATTCAGACTGAGTCCTTAATGCACTTTCAGAAAAAAATACAATTGAATAGGGCCTTGACTTAATTTACGCCTTGCTAATGGATTCTCCTTCTGTAAAATGATGCCTTTCTTTAACAATAGCCTTTTCTTTTCCAAAATAAATTTTCGAATATCAGCCAGGCAATCTAATAAAAAAAACGTTCAAGGTAGAAATAATTGCCCTCTTTGTCGCAATTACGACTAAATAAATAGGTACGTGAATGAAATAGTGTAATTATTTGAATTTTGTCTCAGAATAAAAGAGAATCTTGATTTGTTAAAATAGAAAAGGCTTAACATATTGATGAGGAATGCAATTGACGGGCTGATGCGAAAAATCACTCTGACTGTAAGGTAAAATCTGGCCGAGATACATAATTTGACATGTAGCTGATTTTTCTATAAAAGCTCCTCATAACGGTAAAAAAATGCACAATATCACTCACATAAACAGCGTATAATCTCAGAATCATAGACTCTCGTGTTTGATTATTAATATCAACATCGCGTGGCTGGGGTTAGAAACTATTCGTTTTAATTTGTTCAAGTAAAAATATTGAAAATTGGCTCAATTATTCACTGGAAGTTATATTCTAAACAAGTTCATTTCTGAAAATCATGACACTTACTCAGAATGAGCGCCGCATTGGGAGAATAAATCCTGATTTGGAGCACCGTTGAAACTATTGTAATGTAGACGAAATATATTGAGTGGACTATATTATCCACACGTTTAAAAAATCAACAGCTTTATCAAGATCTGTCAACAATGGGTTGAGTGCACGTGAGTTCTAGTGTTTTTTAGGGAAAATACGGCGGCAACAAAATCTTCGTTAGTGTCTTTCAATAAGCATAAAATTTTCTCCAAAACATCCTACGAGTGTCTGAATAGCCGATGCACGTTGGTATAACTAGAACGCGGACGTCTGCAGCCCATCGAATTATTCTAATCAGTCGGACGTGGAGAGAGGGACTCAATGGTCGGCCTTCCTCCTCCACTGGACCCACGACAATAGGGCATCGCAGACCCTGAATTAACACCGCGACGCGGCGCTATCGTCGGATGAGACATAAGCGAGGCGCGTCGAGGCGAGCATGACTGGGTTACGCGACCTTCTCCTTCCCACATAGACTGGGTCCTTTGTACAAGGGTCGAATATTGTTAAAAATTGCCTCTGTTTTGTAAATTCCTGCCAATATTTCAATATGTATTATCTCCTAAACCTTCATTTCAACAAACTACCGCTCAAAATGCGATATTACCAAGGAATTTTTAAATATTTTTTTTGACATTTCGCAAATAATTCACCATTGCTTTGAATGGTAGCAACGAAATAACGATATATATTTTGTGCGTGCCCACCTGAGACAAGCTCTATAATTCTTAAAGCTGAGTCGATTGCGGCTATTTGGCGTTTTAGTGCCATACTTTTCCTCGAATTATTTTTCTACTCGATTAAAAAAAATATTTTTGTCTTTTTCAATGAAATGTCTCAGTTAAATCATGAGCAAATGTTTAAGTTACTAAGATTTGATATCCTAGGTTTGGTGGGAATGGGATTGATCCACCATTCCGGTGTAGCTGTTTTCCTGCTGTGGGTTTTAAAAATGTTTTTATCATTTAAAGTTTTTTCTCCGCAAGAGTATTTGTTTTTACTTACTTTTCAATGTCAAGTTTTGTTTACCAGTTCACATGTACCTATTTTAACCATACACAAACTTGGTGAAAAAGAAGTCACGGTACAACACTTAAGGGGACATGGCATTGCAAATTTTTCATCCAGGTTAGCCTTGAGGTTGGCTTGAGAACAGAGAATATTCAGGTTACATAATGCAAATAAATTGCCATTCGTTTACGTGAAAACTATGAAAGAACAAGAAATATATTGCACTCACTTAAAAAAGCATTACAATTCTTTAAGTTTAATGAATAAATACTATCAATGCAATGCAATGATGGTGTATTAAACTAACAAAGTTGAGAGCATTCGGGAGATTCGGTTTGGTTCCCAGCAAGGTCAAACCGATCTCTCATTGTATACTTCCACTATTAAGTTTGTATCTTTGTACCCATGTGTTTTACTGCATTCTACATAATATTTTTATTCAGCAGGGGTTAAAATTTACTCTCATTGAGTCAAAAAGTATCACTAAGTCTTGGAAATTTTTATAAATTTTCTAGGCATGGATCGTATTAATAATTTCGTTGCCTGCAAAAGGCCATAAAATTAATTAGAATAATGAGCGCATTCATAGAAACTTTAACTACCAGCTTGGTGTACATCTCTCTAACTTAATCGTTTCCACAAGTCCTTCAAAAGCCGGTAGAAACAGGCTACACTATAGGGAATGAATAAAGCAAACAATGTAATGAAAATTAGTGAGTGGTTTTTATGTGCAATAAAAAATTATGTGATAAACAATATATACTATCTGTATGTAAGAGATTTCTCCGCATGAAAATGTTTTTGAGAAGCAGGCTCAGTTGTTATTTCGTAGTTACTTTATGATACGTACATTTTAAAAATTCATACGCACGCGCCATAAGCCAGTTAATGACAAGCTCTTGCTTGCCATCTATTGGCGTAATTCTAAATCCCGGCGCCTAGTAACTGAATCATACATACATACACGTAGCAACAGTATGTATGTATGATTACATGTGGGGTATTAAACGTCCTACATGTCATCCTGAAAATCTCGTGATCTGAATTTTATCAAAGATGTTAACCTAGGCCATATTGACCAGCTGATAGAGCTGCAGCCTGTGACGCATGGCTTTGCTCAAATGAATCATGCTCGACAGAACCTGGAACGAACACGGTTCATCGAATACAAATCGGTCAGACACGGAGACACGACAATGAGGCGTCGCCGTGGCTGTACCTCGCTTAGCGCCGCGACGCCCCGGCGTTGGAAAAGACACAAGCGGGGCGTGCCGATCCGCGACGGCTGTTTCTCGCGCTTCTGTCTCTCGCAGCGTCCCCGGGGCCCTTTGGCTGGGAAGTAAGGGCGACAGTGGAGGTTGATGGAGCATAAGTGAGCGGGAAGCGGACCGCGGTGGACCAGGACACGGAGACGCTTGGCCGAATGCATACTGGCCTAACGCCGAGCGAGCGGGTTAACTCTCCCGTCGAAGTCCAGCTCTGAGAGTGTCTGCGAGGATGGTGGACGCCATATAAGCATCCTAGCCGAGTATCCTCGTGCAAGTGTCCATTGTATATTCCTATTAATTTAATAGTTCAGTCTCAATGTAATGAACAATTACTTATGTAGACGAAATTATTGTACGTTTATTACTATTTTTTTGCTATTCTCATTTATCATACTTTTGATACATTTACAACTTTGATCTCAATTGAACTATTTTTTTGAGTGCTTGAATCTTTCTACACTTTACTCCCCTTTCGTCAAAATATCTCGTTTTAAGATGTCGAAGTGGAGGAATCATCTTTGATTCAGGAAATTTTTCGGCTTTTCACTAGGTACTCTCTCCTTTCTGAGAGAGTGGTTTCATGCACCAAGTTTCTTCATGGATCCCATCTTTTCATTTTACTTTTCTCCATCACGTGAGCATTTATTTTACTTGCCTCACTACCTAACTTGTATTTTTTGTATCGCATAATGCACATGCACATATAGTCGCATACAATGTGGCCTAAATTTTAGCATCATATTATTTTTCACGACTCTGTCTCAGATTAGGGAGATGGGACTTTCTAGTTATCTTAGGTATCGCTCCAATAAAGCCGTTCATCCGGTGTCTCATAAGCTCATTCGCTATGAAAAGGTTTGCAGTTTCCGCTGTCTTTGAAATGGATTTCATTTAGTTAGAATTAGATATCATAACACAACCAATTGATCAAACAACTTCATATTTTTGGTAAAATGTCTCATGTGTAAAGTTTCTCGGTTTTCACACCGAGATAAATACCTCTTCTTAGAGTGATAATCAATTTATCATGCTGTTCTCATGCAAGAGACATTATTTTAAAAAATCATATTTTGGTGCTCAGATTTCTTCAGTAATGTAATAGCGTATATTTTTTACGTTTCACCGAGTGTAAAGAAATTATTACACACTACAGGAAACTGGCAAAAAAGCAAGGTGTTGAAAAGACATTTTTAGTATACGGTGCGAAGAAAAATGCAAAAGAGCCTCCAATGTGCATACGTAGCAAATCACTGAGAATTTCTGTCATAAAAACTACGTAGTTGCGTCATTAGTGATGCCTACTTTGTATGTTGCGTGCTTTCCTTCCTCTGGCACCTCTTTATCCTCCGTAGTTCAATTGAGGCAATATGAGAGCAGGCAACTGCAAGCGTGTCCAAGTTAAGGTAAACTTGCCCTGCTTCCTCAAAACATATGACTTGTCAGGAGAGGGGGTGTTTACCGGAATGAGGCACGGAAAATCATGTTCTCTCGCGCACTGGCGGGCGTTTCACCGTCAGCGGTTTTTAGAAGAGTTATAAGATTAGATTGAACTCTACAGAGGATTCAAAAGTGGCAGAACTGTTTAAATGCTTATAATGCTTAAGTTTTTATATATAGCGACTGAAAAGGAAAGAAAAAACAAGAATGTTTAGCTAATGCGTACGATAAAAATACTGATAACTGGTAAAGTTGGTGGTAGGTGAGTTTACTTTTTTGAAATTTGATGAGCATGTTGCTTGAAATACTCTTTGTACTTTCCAGACATTTTTATTTTTCGGTGACCGGCTTCTATAGGCATCCATAACATTTTAAAATAGAGAATGAACTAAAATAGTAAAATTAAGAAATGCATAAAAAACGTGGATCGACTGAGCTAATCAAAATATCGTGGAAAGAAAAAAGTGTTTCCTAATCAACATACTTGAAAACTGGTGATGTGGTTTTCGAGTTTAGCTGTGAATGGAGTATTTTTAGCCAAAATTTTCACCCACGACGCAGCGAGCATCTTCAGGAGAAAATACCCATGCTGCAACGCGAGTCATATGTAGGGCTCAAAAACGCTCCATATGCAGCTAATTTCAAAAACCACACCACCATCCATCAACAGCTGCAAAAGACTACTTCCACTACAGAAAATTGATAAGTTCTTGCCTTGTGGGATGTGAATTAGAAGCTTTTTATTGCATACCCCATTTCACTTAGAAATACCCCACTTGAAAGTACTAATTTGCCGATAAAGTATCAATCCATTCTCGTCTGAAGGCAAGTACCCTGAGCCGTAGAAAGGAATGCTAGACTAACGGCAGATCCTTTGCTACCCTATTTACACGCATATGGATGGAATAGAATATCGTTGGTAAGCGAGAGAAATCCCAGGGTAAAAAACGCTAGTCATTGGCTGGTTCCTATTACGTGACTAAAATAGCACGTATGTGAAATAAATTTAGACTATCCTTTGATCCATTGAGAGTACCTACATTCTGAAGTACCAAATGATTTTTAAATATTCCAACAACGCTTATCTCTTTACCATGACATCATTGAATATGAAATTCACAAATTCAAGCTTCTGGATAAAACGTTTGATTTTGTTCAGCAGAAGGCATTGGAGCGATTGGCGAGAACGAATTAACGCTGGGGCGTGTGATTGCGCGCACGGCAGAGAATTATCCCGTCGACGGAAACGGTTTATCGCTTAAGGTAAACACCATCAAGAGTTGGAACCGTGTTTTGGGGGCGCCGTTGCACTTAGTTAAGCACTATACGTCCTGTGCGGCTTTAAGTTCCTGGTGCTTAGGTCTCCTGGGCAATTAGCGACTTAGTTCTCCAGGGTATTTGCTGCCAATAGCATTACTGATCAATCGAATACGCGTTCCACAGTTAATCAGAGGCCACTAGAATCCCAAATGGTACGCTTATGCCCTGTAGGTCAAAGAATATTTAGTAAGTGCTCTATGGAACAAAAGTTAGAATGATAATCATTTTCACTAGTCACCAATTAGCTGTGGAGCTTCCTGCAAATGTCTCATTCGTAACTATGTACTTTTTAATAGCATTTTGGTGGTCAACAAAATCTCGAACCTTTAACAGGAAAAATTGTCCAGATAATTTTACGCACCAATGACGGAGTACTCACTATCTAATCTAGGGGTTGGGCGGCGAGCAAGTTATTACGGAGCTGTCTTATTCATTTCTTGGTAAATGAATGTGTCCTGTCCGCTGAGCCATAATAAATGACATGCAGATGGCGACTCATGCGTCAATACATTACCATTGTCTATTTATGATATTAATATTGAACTAGTAATATTGTAATAGCAATATTAACAAACTCTTGAAGCAGTATTTAAAACTCCTCCAGCTCTAAAAACATTGGCAACGCATTTTGCTGTTAAAATTTATTGAGAAATAAAAAAGTGACTTCTTATGATAGAACTTTTTTCTTGGAGAAGAACAACATCCATGTAGAAAAACTAACTGGTTATTAGTAATTCAAGTTTGCGTATGAAGTTCATAAACATGTTATAAAGCCCAGGAAAAAGCATTCTTGTGTCAGTTCAAATTGTTTTACGATGGGTTCAGTTGATTTTTACGCTAACAAGTTTAATTCTGGCGCGGCAGTCAATGTAAAAAAATTATCGTTACTTAAAGAAAAAAAAATAGCCACAAGGAATTCGATAGCCTTTGAATCTGATAAATTATTATTCACGCACGTCACACACGAACAAGGGTAAGCACTCTCATTACCATCGTAAACTGACTGGAAAGATACAATTGCTGTCTCAAGCTCCAGTTAATAACTGGAATTGCACCTTGTGAAATAAGCGTTGAATATTTGGCCAAATAATATATACAAAAACAGAAGCACAGAATTTTTTGTTCTCTCATATTCGTCTTCTATCCTCTTCCTTGACTCTCCTTTGATTTTGAGTTTCACTTCCTTTCCTCTACAACCATATCTAATAACTCCTTATTAGTCTTTCGCGCCATTTGAGGCCGTATTGGATATATTTGGAGAAGAGAGGAAGCTATTGACATGAGGTTTGGAGGAAGCAGAAGAGGTAAATGAAGGACGTTTTGAAAAGAAAGAGAATTTTGAAGTGAATAATAGAGGCAAGAACATTTTGGGATGCTTGAAAGAGGAAGGAAGGCGATAGCAATTCTGGACGCAATTAGAAGAGGAAGACGTTATAAGGAACTTAAGAGGGGACTAATGGTGGATTACGTATCGGAGGGAATACAGAATGAGATGCCAGAAATCAAGACGTTATGATAAAAACTGTCCATAAGACTGCCAGTCATCAGGTAGAATACTCAAATGAATGAATTCATTTTTTTACTATCATTCTCATGGCTCCTCATGACAATATTTAGTAAGTCGTAGTTAAAAATATTCAATTAAATTACGGATTGTGCGCCACATTTTAGCATTTATTTCGCAAAAAGAACATAGTTAGGAATGGATTTTATCCGAGCCATTAGCCAAACCATAGTGCACGTAAAACTTTTGCTACAAATGAATTCATTAGAATTTTCAGCTTGGTGACTCTTCACGTTTTATCTCGATTCGCATTTTGTCAATAACTACGATAAAAATTACAGATTAAGAGCATTCATTTAGCGTGGAAAAATAAACGCAAGGCGACGACATACTCGTCAATAGGCGGTTTGATAAAACGAGCAAAAGGAATCTAAAATCCATTCGTTAAAAAAAGCCTGTAATTAATTTGATCAACTTTGTTAAAGACCCTCTTAATAAAGAGCGTGCAAACTTCAAAACGGCCGAACACGCCGAAAAACACCAAAAGGGGCTGAAAGTGAATGCTACTTGTTTCCTCCTCTCCCGTCAATAAATGAACTGCAAACATAAGCAAAAGTTTTGCGCCCCCGTGGAGAATTCAAAGAGGGGAAAACAAAGTGGACCATAATCGTTACTCAGGCGCAAGGAAAAGGTAAACAGACATGATCGACGTATTTACCGATCGGGGGAACAACGGAGAGAAGGAAGAGTAAAGGAAAGGAGAAAGAGAGAGGAATTGGAAATCTTTAACGGTAAGTAATTACTAGGAGCATTCTGGGGGAGAGGAATACAAGCCTCAATCCTTCAAACCTTCCCCAAAAAACTTCGGCGGCCGATGGGGAGGTGCGGGGACGTCGGATTGCCTTCAAAATTTCAAACTTCCCTCCATTCGAAAGATAAATAACTCGGCACAAACGTGGAAGTGACAAACCTGTAAAAATTATCGGTGGTTTTGAGTGTCCTTCGGCGCCTTTCAGAAAGCGAGCGAGACAAGAGGAAAAAATCAAGGGAGAGTGTGAGGACGGAAGGAAGAATGCCCCAGAGGAAGAAACATTTCCATCACGCGAAAATCATTCAAAAGAAGGAAGATAGAAGAGAGAACAGCAAGTTTTTGTGAAAATAAAACTTAGCAGCCACTCATAGGAGGGAACTCAGTGTGAGATAAAGAACACACAGTGGGACGACTCTAAAAAAAAATAACTTCGACTCTCACAGAAAGTCACCCCTTCAAGGGGGTTGGGGGTGTAAAGAAGGAGAAACTTTCCTTTACTCTCGCTCCGCAAGACACCACAACGGGTCGGAGACGAGAAAATAAGAAGAAAAGGCCCGAAACCTCACGAGACAAAAGTCAAGGAAAAAAAACTAGGCAGTTCCAGTCATACGTTATCTCCCATTTTACCCTCACACTTCGCACCCTCTCCTCCCTCGAGTGACTTTTCAACCTTCGGAGCCAAACCCTGGGGGTCGAAAGAGACGGCAAGTAACCACGAGAGAAGTTCGAGGAAAGAGAAAGAAAAGCTTGGAAAAATGCGGATTCGTATATTTTCCCCTCTCGCTTTCTGCTTGCCATTCAGAATGAATGAGTGTTATCCTTCATCGGAGTGATAAAACAAGATGACACCCGTAATGGGACAGGGAAAGAGACGGCACGAGAATTCTCCATTATTTTTATTTGAGTGGCGGGCGAGACGTGGAAGGGGCAGTCAGAGGGGAATGCAAAGGACACACTGGCAAACGGAGAATGGAGTCAGAAATCGAGAGAAAGTTGGAAAAGTGAATTGGCAAGTAAAGAGTGGTATATGTATTCCGGTCAACTAGAATATCAGGTGCAAGGTAAGCAAAATTGTTATAATTTTTAGTTAAATGTAATTATTTGATACATATGATTATTTCACTATTTTGTAGTGCAATCATCTACATCTGTTATCTACCCTGTTAGCCACTGCACATGGTCACTAATTGTGCATAGAAAGAATAATTTTTGTACCCCTTTGTCTGATAATGTATATCTCTAAGTTTATCGCTTTTGTCGTACCTAGAGATGTAGTATGGTGCCAAAATTTATGTAGATGTGAGATGTAGTATGGTGCCTTTACCTAGGCTAGGATCAGAACCCGTATCTCCCACGCGTCAGTTAGGTGTGGTAACCAGTTGTGAATCCAAGCCAATATAACTGAAGGCGAATTTCAGCAGAGGTAAATATAAACAAGATTTTGACATAGAAAGTTTACATTGTAGCACAAAATATGTTATCGTGCATTACATGCATCTATCTCGCAGGACAAATCCATTAATTCCCGTTTAGAACGAAGAGCTCCTTGAAACCTTGAAACAATAAGGATAAGGTTCTCTTATTGTCTTAATTGATAATTGAGCTTGATATGCATGCATGAACCATGGATATGGCGCGTGTTTAGGCTGATCGAAGGGAGAAATTATTTACCAGGAAATGGAAAGAACGAAGAGATGTAACCTCAGTATAACTAATAACAGTCTTAAATGGTTTGTTTCCGTGGAAGTCCGGAAAAGTTATCAAAGCAGTAAAAGTTAATAAAATACTATAAGTGTTATTTAATTATAAAGGAAATAATAAAAATAAGCAGGTTTTCCAGGGTGAAGATTAGATATTGATGGATGGTTAAAGTAGAGAGTGCGGACATATAAGTTACTTGAAAATGAAGACGGAAGGTCGTAGGATGAAAAGTCACAGTATGAAATAACAGAAGAGGAAGCAGAGCGGAACGGAATTCATTTGAAAATGCAAGCCTAGTTGGAGAGAAACCAATGAACGGAAAGGCGAGTGAGAAAGGAGGAACAACAGGGAGTAATAAATAGCATCGGAAGGTGCAATAAATAGCCACCGGCTGGGGAAACAGAAGGGGCCAGGGGATGTTAGGGGAGATGCTGGGCGTGACACGGTCCAGATATGAGAGCATGCAGGAATATGTTTCTGGGAAATGAATGAGGGGATAAGATGAGAAAGGAAGGAAGGAAGACAAAAGGCTGGTTGGAGGGAAACCATGCAAAGTGGGTGTGGAAGCGTAGGTATGTTAGTCTGCTGAAAGGTTAGGCGCGCATGCCCATGTTTTTAGGAAGAATGAGGCCGTTGTGGAAGTGGTGATGAGGACCTCCGGGGAAGCCTTTCCTCTGTTGCAAGGGAGGCCGGGAATGAAGAGAAGGGTTTGAGAGAAGGCAAAAGGGCAACTGAGAAGGAGAGATGGAGGTGAAAGAGTGACTCACATTGGTCACCGGGGTATGCTTTAGATGGAAGGGTTGAGCGGAGAAAATCCACTTCGAAAGACTTACCATATCGTTTGACCTATTATAGAAAAACCCATACGAAACTCACGTAAAACAGCATGATTTTTAAATCACGCCAAGATTTTTAGGACATTACTGTTAAACTACCACACCGAAATTTAACATTTACCTTTTAATCAAGTACCTGTCCCGTCACTAACCAGACTACGTTTCCGTTGATTTAATCTTAAGTCCGTTTTCGTCAAAATTGCCTTTAGCATCACCCGATCCTTTACCCGTTTTACCCCTCACCCGATTCAGTAATTCCTAAACCCGAATTTAAAAGTTGGAAAAGAGAGAATTTTTCTGTTTATGTGAAATAAATCCCACCATTTTCTACCTAAAGCAAGAAGTGGAATTAAATGATAACCAAGCCATTCATCTTATACAGTTTATTCGTCACACACTCTCATCTGGATCAAAGTACCTCCATATTCCTCTCCAATGATTACATTCGTGATGCTGATTTTTTTACACTTCTAAAGTGATTTTAACCATCATACATTGTTTTGTGATTTTTATGATTTATTTATCGCGCTTGATATTTGTTCATGCTTCGAACAAACATTTATCGGTTCCTAACTTTAAGGACATTTCATTCAGTTGTAACAAGGGAATGTTTGTTTAAATATTTGGCGCGGATTGGTACAATAGGCGTCTTTTCTATTTGATATGCAAATATGAATAAAAATCAAGACCTCTCTTCATTTTATTCCCACCACTTTCAATATTTTCAAACATTCAAGAAAATAGACTATTCAAAATTTGGATAACTGTGGACCCGAAACAGTAACCTTTGTCTCATAACGCGCACTGAGTCTCCTTTAGCATCACGGTAGCTTGCAAGGAGAGCAGTTTCTATTGATCCCGCAATCAGCGAGGCAAGTGCTGATTAGGTGGAAGGTGAAAATAGCGCACGCATACTCACACAAGAAGGGCACAACTCATCCGTGTTGTTGGATAATTACAGCTGCACTGCACTGCAAAGGATGGAACTACATCAGGCAGATGAATGGCAGGGTCGATTGGTAGAGGCGAATGCATGCCATGCGCACTTTAACGAACTAATGGGATATTACTTAGTTAGAAGCTTTCATTTTGGAAACGAAGTAATTTTTGACAAAAGCTCATATTACCTAATCTAAAAGCATATGCTGAAATACTGGAGGATTATGTGGTTACGTAGCATCTAGTCAAATTAAATCTTTTATGATTGGAATACGAAAAGTGTTTTGCTTATGTCCTTACTGAAACGTTTCGCCACACCACACCTCCATCAATATTTTACTTAAGGCGATTTTTGCTTGAATGAGAGAGGTGCAATAGGTATAAAAAAACGGAGAATATTTAAGTGACAATGTACCCTAAATGTTATCTAAATATATTAAAATACTGAATAAAAATCACACGCTATAAGCCATGGTGTGTATTCACTCGAAATAAAAGTCCAGTACATACATTATCCCGATTAAAATTGAATATTATACCAATGAGGAATCAGCATTTATTAAAAAGCTGTCATTTCTCTAGCTTGCGACGTAAATATTTACCTTATGTCTGCTGGATAAGCTTAATGTTATGTTAGTGACAGCACACTGGTTGGGTAAAGTGAAATATGAGAGATCTAAAATATTCCAATATTTTGGTCCGTAATGCTCTCAATAGACTTGTTTATGATAATAAAGGTATTAACTGACGTTTTAGCATGCATGTTTATATTCTATAAGTAAAGTAAAGTAATATGTTATTTATAAATGATGATATACGAAAAATGTTCAAGTCAATATATTTTTACACGGGAAAAAGTAAAATTGAGTGCCTTTCTAATATGATGATGCAGAGCACTCATTTCATTTCCACTGGATCAAGAGAATCAAATGGTTAAATATTAATGATGGCATCTATGGAGGAGAACATAGTTTTGGAACAGCAACTCCAAAATTTATTAATTTTAACTCTACCCATCAAATATGTTTTTATAATTATTACAGCCGTCTTATCATCAATCAATAAAACCGTATTTTTGCGAATGTGTTGCTCTATATTTTTACGATTTTTCTTCAAGCCGTGATGTGTTTTTTTACTTTCAAGGCAGAAAAAACTGTAAATACATTTTGGTTGCCTTGGCCTGTCGTTCTGAGACCCTCTAAAACACTGTCTCCTGAGAACCGTGATTTGAGAATTATTGGTCAAGATCTTCCACATATTGTTATAACAGAAGCAAAGGATAAGGTGAACGTTTTCCATAATCATCACCGACTAATAAAAATGAATTCTTCCAAATTCTAGTATTATATATAACTAGCAGTGAATGTGATATTACTCAACCTTTATACTCAAGTTAACTTTACTAAATTTACGGATTTTTGCTACATCAAATTGTCAGCTAGTCGACGAGAGAGATTTTATTCACGACAATTTAATACCGAAAAATATGTAACTAGATGTTATCAATCCGGGACTCAGAGGTATACCTAATGAAAATCACAGTAGAATGGCTTGTAAAATTGATACGGCGGAATGTTTTTACTGACAGTAAAGATGAGTGGATTGGACAACCCGTCTTGTCGTTAAGCATTATCATCGTTTATATTTAACTCACAGTCGTGTAAGAGACAAATGGACGGGAGTAAACGCTCGTAGGAGAAATCACGCCACGCCGTACACTAACCCTTAATCGGTAACCATGAGAATTAGGGATGTGGATCGCGTCTCAGCCATAACGTCGTGTGATATTCATGGGGCTGCCAATGCGCCGTAAGTCTCTATTCTAATCAGAGGAAAGCATGATGTATCATTTGCGCCGACTTCTCTGCCACCACCAACTTGAATAACGTGCCAGCATGCAGTGAAACTAGGTAATCTGTTCTTACTAATTTCACTTTCATTACAATTAGCTATACATCTATAATTGCTTCATTACAACCAATAACTGGTATGCTAATTTCCTCTCAAACTTCCACGAAAGGGTGGAAAAACACTGAAAACGAGCTAAGAGGCATCATTTCTCTCTAAAACTATGTAATATTTTCAAGAACATTGCGGAGATAATTAAATGTTTATTTGACAGACCTATTCTTAAAATTACCACCATTATTCATTAATAGAGAATCGTAAAAATATTGACATTTTTGAACCAACTTGCTAAAAGTTCACTCCATTAAAATGAACATAATTTAAAGGTAGAGTATCACAGAATTTAAGGACTGGTGGAATTTAATGATGATGCTAATCATGTTTTACTGGGAAAAAAGTCGAGAATCTTGTAAAATTATTGAGGATAGAAGAATTTGATAACGTCGTTCGATCATCACTCGTAAAGTCCGTGACAAGTTTCTCATACGTGAAAAGTTTCTCAATGTTCATAGACAAGAAAAACAAGCAACATAATACTACCTGAAAGGTCAGAGAAGCTAATGCTGAGTTGGCATGAAAAACCAAACTAGGGTAGAAAACTTCACTTAGCTTTTATAATGTTCAGCACCTAAAGAAAAAAAATAAGGAAGTTAATAACTTGTCCTGTAAAACCCGCCTTATCAATTGTCAGTTCTACTTGGTAGGGAGTCAATGAAAAACCAACAGCGGCCTCCCAAGACATGTTTTAATATTTCATTTCGGTGGGGAGCTACTGTGTTGCGGAGGATATGCGGAAGGTCAAAAATCGTTAATAGCTGGTCCTTGATTTTGAACAAAAAATGGATGGTTAGGCCCACAGAAGGTTTAAGTTTGAGTTACAACATGGAATCCCTCCAAGAGCTACGGGGTTGGATACAGTTACGGGATCATCGATCACGGAGAACTCACATGCTCTGGAGTAGGAGGTATAGATTATGTATATAGATGGCGAGAGAATTAGTATAGAGGCTGAGGTAAGTAGATTAAGGATTGGGAGTGTAGATTGATTGATATGTATTATTGTTAAATGGGAGGCCAATGGAACTCTTAGGAATTTGTTTCCCACTAATCCTATAGCAATAAGCGAAATAATACAGGCAGTGACGCCAAAACAACGTGAGGAAGGGTGAAAAGAAATAAACCAGAAGAATTACTTAACTCTGAAGCTTAAAAGTTGGTTAAAAGATACCTTTAAAATTCGAAATGTATCGGAAATATTTTCGTTTTAAAGCACAACATGCAGAAAATAAGATGTTATGCATGTAAGATAAATAATGAAAAAGGTTTGAGAGGTTTAATAAAGAGGAAGTTGGGATGTTGTTCTACAGCTGGCTCTTGAATAAAAACTGAGCGGTACACGGAAATATTGCAGTCTTAGGTTAATCTTTTGGTATGTGGAATGTAAGATATATGTACGCCATCTATGTGTAGTGAGTGGGGGGTGTATGGAGGGTAAAAGGAGGGGTAAGGATCGCGGGGGTTAAGGGGAAAGGTGGACGGGGACGAGCTGGAGGACAAAACGGGGACGCAATATTTCTCAGTTAACGTCCCCCTCCAGCACCTCCTAGTGAGACGCTTGGTTTAATTAACGAGGGCTGGTGGTTTTGAGGACAAGAACGAAGGGCAAAGGGAGCTAGGAAAAGAAAATAAGGGAGGAGAAATGGTGTTGGGAAGGGGGAACAGTAGTGAGGAGACGATAGCGTTCAGAGAAAGGGGAAAGTTTTAGGGGAGGAAGTGAAAAGGAAAATTTAAAGGCTTTGAAAGAGGGGTTGAGGAACGGTGAGAGCATGGAAGGGGAAAGTTGAGGAGGACTGCACGCATAACGACTGTTCCCTGGGACGATCTTTCGATTAAGATCGCCATATCCCTGTGCGTTTGTCGCATCGAGGACTTTGAACGAAATGTAATTTCCCTCCCTCGCCGAAAAACACTACGAAATCTCGATTATCCGGGATAATTGCGGGGAAAAGGACAAAGATATGGCGGGGGAAATAAAATGCTAAAACGAGTAGAAGACACATAGCAGTTTAAAGAACAACTTTATTGCGTGAGCGCTGTAATTCACCCAGGAGGTGAGCGAGAAAATCGAGCTATTATTGTGCAATGTACTGGAATGAGTTAGTACACCTCTGATGAGATGTTAGCGTGCACTGTGAGTTTGGGGCGATTAGGTTGAGTTATGGCCCTTTAAGTAAAAGAACACGATAAACTAAAGACTCTACACTGTTTATGTCGTCGAGGATAAGTAAAGAATGAGAGAAAAACAAGAACAACTCATTATTTCAGTTTCAAAAAAAATACGAGCATCATAAGTATCTCATCTTTGTGATTATTCCACCATAAGCCCTTTCATGTATCTTTCGTAAAGCACCTGGTAAACACGAAATTTATTTCACCAACGTGGTAGGAGTTTTTAAAATCGTGAGAG
Source organism: Ceriagrion tenellum (assembly GCA_963169105.1). Taxonomy (NCBI): domain Eukaryota; kingdom Metazoa; phylum Arthropoda; class Insecta; order Odonata; family Coenagrionidae; genus Ceriagrion; species Ceriagrion tenellum. The sequence continues at coordinate 125,646,181 of OY720639.1, read as the reverse complement.
AATGGTATTCAGTATAATGGTTTACATAGACTTCTGTCATTCACGTTCTGAATGCAATAATTTCAGTTTCTTAAAACGCACGGCTAGGATTTGACGATAAATACGTAGATAATTTTTTTGGGTCTGTAAGACTCTAAATATGTCCCGAAATTAAAATTGTAGTAAATTACTCATTCATATTTATCGTATGGAGGTTGCAAATACGTTAATATAAATATACAACGAACATGGCATTCCCGCATCACCTTTATATTTAGTAGTGAGCGCTATGCCACGAATTTATATGGTCACCTTGTGTCTTAATATTTTTCTCCTCCGAAAGAGTTACCCACTTCATTAAAATAAAATATTGTGAACACATTTTGACACACTTATGAAAATAAGCTGGTATGAAAATAAATACATATCATTATGACGGAGAATTACGAACTCAGCACGTGATATGGTTTAACTTTTGACATGATCTGCCTGAGAAATAAAGCATAAAACATGCAGTATTGCGGAAGCAAAATATTAAATATGGTTTGAATTTGGCTCGAAGCCTCCTATACACAAAATACAGATATAGGGAATATAGGGATACATGGAATCCCAGCGACTACGCTGCATCGTGTAGAAATAAAATGATGAATTCAGTACGGCTTATGAAGATGCCACTTTGAAGGTCAACCTGTTTCTATGGAATGGAAACATTTTTCAATTCAGACGAAAAGTCGCGTTCAGGGATCTTAACCAATGAATTCAACTGAAAACATTTATATTTTGTAGATCACTGTGCCACCTCACGATAAGCCTCAGGTAAAACCCTGTCAATGCCGGCTCATTGGAATTCATACTGTTGGCATGGCATGAGTTCTATCTCTCCTCATGGAGCATTTACTGGCACATTATTTCAGTTATGGGATAAATACATTCATTGAAATTATGCAATTAATTTTATGAATTTGATGAATCTAACTATCAAGCAAAAAATATATATTTAACCTCAATTTAACTCTACAAATACATGCGAACAAATTATTTTTATAGATAAATTTTTTATTAAAAATTTTAGAAATGCATTTTACTTGTAAATGATTCTACCAGAATTATGTGCGGTATGCATAAAAAAGCAACAAGGATGAGGTCCTCTCAAGTAAAAATGAAAATAAATGGACGGAGAAAATACACAATGAAAAGATTTGTCAAAATATTGGCTAGAAGAGATATTAACTGACATTCTTCGAAGTAGATGAGAAAGAATATGAGAATGTGTTTTTTACAATTTTTTTATTCCGTGTCTTCTGACAGCGATTATGTTACTCGTGGAGGTCAAATTTGAAGGTCATCGCTTCACTATGTAATAGGATTGTTATTTGGAGAATGGGAACGCTGAACAAAATAAGAACAGATGCACTCTTCTGTAACCTAATTTTACTACTTGTTAATTATTTCATCAGATATCACATGCAGCTCAAACTGAAATAAGAAAAGGAAGGAAGAAAACCCCCATAACACTGCTTCAGTTTGAATAGAATTTTTTGGGATTTAAACTTTCAAGAGAAGTATTCTCACGAAGAAGAGAAGTATTCTAACGAACTGATACCTTCCTCGGCTTAGAAGAAATTTCAAAACATAGTTTTCCGCCCAAATCACCCGGTTTTTCTCGCATGGAGCGTGAAGAAAAGTTTTGAGATGTATACTCCTAGGAGCGGTTGCGAATTTCGTATTCTTTTCTCCGGAAAAAATCCTAGTTTTCTGAGCGCCCCAATTTTTGCTGAATCCCATGCCACGATAAAAATACAGCAGACCTTTCGTATTGCTCCTTCTTTGGCACCTCGTACTTTTCTTTGACTAAAAGTTACCCGTCTCTTCTGCGCATTCAACTGCCCGAAGAGAAGAACTTGCTTCGAGAATGGGCCCGTAAAATGCCCCTTCACACCCTTAGTTAGGCTCACAAAAACCCCTTTTCAATGGGTTTCCTCAGCACTGTGAATAGCAAAAATGATTAAATGCCGCTCGATCTATTGCTCTCTATTCAGAGTTGGGCGCTCATTTATATTAACTGTGTGAAGATGAGAAAAATCGTTGAAGATCATTTTTTAGTTTTTCTTCTTGAATTATTTCATCGCTACATTAAAATACACGAATATTTGAATATCACTAAAAGGAAAACATAATTTCTCCATTTAATTTATATTTTGCCTTGTTAATAAAAATATGTTTTCACCCTGAATTCCCATTTCATATATAGAACTAAAAAAATATTTTATCTCCATTAATGATGCATCTAGTTCTAAGAGATTTCAGAAGGTACATATTATTGAGTACTCAAACCGCTTACTTAAATTTGCAAGTAGAGGTCGTGGAAGATAAAGACTGAAATTACATTCGCTAAAAATATTTATTCCAACAATATACTACTGCTTTTTTCCCCAAATACCCGAATGACAGGGGTAAATCATGAGTATGAATGTTTCCATATTGCATAGTTTTTGCAAGCAATGAGTTTTAAATTCTTCCAGATCCGCGAGCTTTCCTAAAGGTTAAACTTGTATAAGCTACATTTAATATAGTTGTTAGTGCTTCAACATGGGGTACTAAGCATGAGTATCATTTTATTTTATATTTCTCAGTCTACTATCAGTCCAAAGTCTTGCTCTTCACTATCCTATCGCTAAAGAAAGACAATTTCCAGGTAAATATGAACGTTTACCAGGGTGCAAAAATAAGTCGTCCTCTTACAAATTTAATAGTAGTTTATATTTTAGTCTTTAATCGTTGACAGAATGCTCTTATAGCAGTATCGAAGTACAGCTTTCGGGAAAAACAAAACGAAGCCAAGTCAGGCCTAAAAGTGCCTGCTGGAGCGCCGGCGAAACAGACAGTAAAATGATACTACGCGGAAACAGGAAATGCAGTTGCTTTATTAAGCTCCGCGGCAGCTTCCATCATGAATCACAAAAGCCGGTCTATTTTCCGTCTGCAGTCGATTACTACCGATATTGACCCCATACCACCGTAGAAGTAGATAGTTACACATCGTAGTTCTACTATCAAGTGACTTCCGAGGTTATTGTCATATAAGTGACTTTCAGGTGTAAAGCCACCTATTACAATTCTCCTGACCCTAGAACCGGAGAGCGCCACCAGAAACTCTGTGTCTTCACCCAAGACCCATAACGTGAGAATTTCACTCGCCATTGAACTTGAATGCACAGAGTGGTCTACGCTCAACTATCACACTGACTGCCTTCCAGTCTGAAGGCTGCGTTGGAATGAGGTCTCACCGATAGTGCCTCTATCCTTTAGTCGATGCACGCGCGTGGAAAAGTAGAAGGTGGAATCATTCTAGAGGAAGGCCTGCAATGGGTGAATAGGCTAGGAAGAGAGGAGTAATATCACGGAGAATGGTGGGTGTATTCATCTTTTGCTTTTCTCCTGAACGCAGCCCCTTTTTGGCAAGGGATGAGATCACTGGTCTAGACGCTAGATGGAAAGAAAAGGATGAAAAGACTCGATATTCGGGTAACCTATTTGGCGATGTCCGGAGAAGAAATGGAGCAAGAGGGTAAGAGGATTACGTGCAACGGGGTAACAAGGTGCGGCCCCTGACAAGAGCCTCAGCCCAGGGTTATGGGTGCTCCGGTTGCAGGTACAAAAGAAAGGTCTTGGCTGGGAGAATAGGTGAATATCAAGTTTCATCGGAACTTCAGCGTTTTATCACAAATTGAAATCAGACTACTCACTAGCGTAACTCACCGTGAAGAAAATTTTAGTAATTATATAAGCTGACGTTATACCTACTTGTGAAAAAGTCCATGGAAAAATGGAATGGGAGAAAATTCCGAATATGTAAAAGTAGCAGGAGACCTAAATGTTAACTATGCATTAAGAAATCTATAAGTGACCATTATTCATTATTGTATTCTAAAAATCGACTTTTCCAAGCTATAACAGTAGTATTTTTATGAATGCAAGACAGCAGAGGCCTATGTGCACGAAAAATTAATCACGGACTGCCTCAAAGTGCAGGAAGCATTGTGGGATTAAAAAAGCAGGAATTTTGAAAGCCAACGTTTTCTTTTTATAGAAATGGCAAATTTTCTAACCAACAGCAATACGTCAAATTTCCGTTAGCAACTAAAAGGTATTTCCATATTATTTCAGTCATTTTTCGTCAGTAACGCCTAGGGAGACAATAATCTTCTTAAGTATTAAAAAAAGTAAATTAACCTCACTCTCAAGACAAATGTGAATGGATTTATTGTTATTTACTATTTATTGATTTATTGATATTGAATAAATTTTGAAGAGGAAGGTAAATCAGAAGTGAAAAAACTTAAATGTGTATAAATGCAGAAAATAAGGGTTTTTGACTGAAATTTTATCTCACTGATTAATATTTCAAAGTAATATAATAACGAATCATAGCACTCTGTAGATTAGCGATTATACTAAAAACCTAAATGAAACTGTCTTAGAAGAAAACCCATGGCTGGAAATGCTAAACAATGAAGCAAACCAGCCTTTAAAATGCCATAAAAATTAAGTTCAATTCATCATCACGAGAAAAATGAGTATTGACGATAGAATGAAGTCCAAAAGTGAATTGATTTCCCTATTCCATGCTCGCGTGGGAATATCCAAGCGGTCGTGGAGTTACACGGGAAAATTGGAAATTGGCGGAAAAGGCTCCATGAGCATGTGTGAGTCAGTGGATGAGTAGTCAACATATCACTATTTGTGCTCTGGCATATGAAATACTCTTGCCTGTATTCTTGCTCTCCCGAGTATAATCAGCTGGCTCTAGTGTGCCCAGTATCAAGAAATTTTCATTCTCTAATTTTCCCTTCGTTGAGTCTAATTATCTATATACTCTTGAGTTCACTCATCACTCATAAGTAAAGAGATATTATTCAAATCAACAGCCGAAACTATTTTCAACGAACCTAACGACATATATCTTTGATGTTCTGATAAGTTACAACATTTTCTTTCCTTTGCATTCACGAGTGAGGTGGGCCGAAAATGCACAGAAGTCCAAGAGCAAGAGTAACAGTGAAGAGAAAAAGCCTTATTAGCGAACGATGGAGTGGTTGGGGATTTGCGGCTGACTTTACCTCTTCCTCCCCATAAAAAAGTCGGTGACGCAGGAATCTTTCTCTCTGTCGTTGGCACGCGGAGTCGTCCGCCGTATCGGGGCTTCAAAAATAATCCAAGACCCGCGAGCCTTATTGGCCATTTCAGTGCGAACTTATGATAGATAAGGTCAGACTGTGAAAATATATATTAACTTGGTAAAAGATCGAGGAAAAATCACCGTAATTCCCTTTGGCAGCTTCTTTAGCAATGCTTAAATAAAGTCTCCACGTCTATTTAACCTGAAAAGTCCATGCCGAAGTCTCTTTCAGATAATCATGATCGTTGACCAACGCTCATAAAAATTACGCTCGTGTTGAATACTTTTTGACACCATCTTATGTTGCGTGAGGCTGGAAAATTTATAGCCATTATTTTTTATTTGGGACGTCAGTGACAAAACTAACTATATTAAAGGAGTATTAATGTGTCTGCAAGTGAAGTCGGTGATGGCTTCTGTAAATTTCAATGATCATCAAATTCAATAAAAAAATACAATTTTCTGAGCATGGATTTATGTCTTAGTTTAACCAGTGTAGGACAAATAGACACAAATTTTAGAAGCTAATTCTTATAATTTATAACTGTATATCGATTAATAACACCTGGATATGGATGTTCATTCAATTAGCTGGCGAATGTATAAAATTGACAGAATGTTGCTGACGTTCACTTATGGAACGTTCAATAAAATGAGAATTACCTTATGCCTACTATAACAACGATACATTTCCTAGCCTTGATCTCTGATCATGTATTTCATTCTATCACACGCCTGTTTAGAGGATAGGAGAACAAAACCCTAAATGAAGATGACTAAAAAGATGGTCTGGTTTTGTTAATGCATTTCAATAGAGAAAACTGGGGATAGGAAAAAAAGTGGAAATTATATTGAATAGCTCAAAAATTGAAAAAATATAGCAACTGCTGAAAACTCTGATTATGAGTATAGCATGAGGAACTGCTCTACACAAACATAACATATGGTAGTATAGATGAAGGATGAGACTGGGAGAAGGATCTACCACAGGATAAGAGAGCATGGTTGGGGAAATAGGATATGGGAAGGGGGATATCTGAAACCTTGAAGCGGGCACCCAATGGCGGACGGGGTAATCCCTTTGCCGATCCCCGTGAAGGCTTTGCCTCGTACCCTCCCTCTATACGAGGGAAGACCTCATCTCTAAATCCATAAACTCGTAAACCCCTTAAGACGCGAGTGCTCGAAACAGAGTAGGTCCAAGGGGACATTCGGTTAGATAAGGAGGGCGAGATTGGCCGGTTATGGCCATCAGACGGGCCGGCGTAGGTTGGGTATAATGATATGGGATAGGGGGCGATGTTATTACTCGTGCGTGGCGTTAGCAATGCGTCTCGAGAAATGAAGACGCCATTGTTGTGGTTAAGCCCTGCAGGAACTGCTCCGTGGAGAGGATGTCGTAGGTAAGGGTTAACCTACGTCGGATGCTAAAACCAACTTAAATGGAAGGAGAGGGGGCGAAAGTGCTCCATTGAGTTCAGTGGAATGAGAAGGTGATATTAAATTTGAAAGCGGCATAATATTCAGTGTCAAATCCGGAGAATTTGGGGATGAAAGGGGGAGAACTCGTATAAATGCGATATCCACCCGTAATTCCTGCCCTTTGAAGGCATTTTATTTAGTCTGCAACGTGAGTCAATCTTTTGATTAGTCTCGAAGAAAATTTCTGGACGAAAGGGAATGAATGCGTAAATATAAACGAAAATTAACAACTAGTCTTTAGAGCTTAGCTAAAAAAATTTGTCAGCCAGTTGCAGCATGTCTAAGTTAAAAATGGAGGGTGTTGTGGCGTTAAAATTGTGATAGGATGTAAATAAGCATTTAATACAATGTTATCACAGTAAATTTTAGTGATTTTATCTTCGATGTCGGAGGATATATCTCGTTACAATGCAAGAGGAATAAAACAAGTCAATTTCTTGCATAATTGTTTTTGTATTCCGCATTGTATGTACGTTTTGAAGTGCAGAATTTAAACATGTTTTCCACACCTTTCCTAGAAATTTTTAAAATTTTGGGAAAAATACTTCTAGCACATTCAAAAGAGGTAATTATCGTCCCGATTGAGTGTTAATGATATAAAATATTTCAATAATTCGGTAGGAATAACAGAGCAGATAGCAGTACTTCAAGCTCTAATTTAATCATAGTTAAATGTCATCAACTAAGTTTTATGTTGCCATTAGCACGTTAGTAGGAGTGCCGGACTTCTTGTAGAAAGTTGAGGAATTTATTATAAACAAATGGGCTCTAATCGTGGTGTTATAAAGAAAGCACTTCACCTACACTGCTTCGTATAAATGTGATATATGACTGCGGTTTTTCAGACTTTTTTTTTGACTGCACATTATTTTCGGGACTCAGCTTAAGTCTTCCTTTCTATTTTTTTTTTGTTTTTTAATATTTAGCATTAACACTGATCGTTTCTAAGTTTAAAAAAATAAACATAATAAATGCGCACAAAGCCCTTAACGTTCTGATTTGTTACATTTTACCGGTAAATTGCTCGAGATTTTATAATAATACCCGTGAGAATATTAAATTTATATTTCTAGTTTACTTTTTCCGAACACCTTCTACTTTGGTATTAGGCAACTATTTCACTTGGAACCTGGTAAAAATACATTGATGAATGGTCATGTAAATATATGGAAGCAAGTAATGATTCTATTAGGTACATTTCCAGTATAGTAGACCTGCCTATATGCAACCCAGTTGCCATTTTTTTACAAATTTCTTGCTCATCCCAAACATGAGCCCACTTTTAATCCATTTGATGCATGGAAATAGATGGAGACATTTTAAGGAATGGAGGGTTATCAACTTCACCATCGTTTTACGTATGCCTTAAAACCAAAGAACAAGACACGGAAGCTGTATAATTTGTTAAAAAATATCTACACGTTAATAATTATTAGATAGAAGCCATTTTTTCTGTCATCATTATTCTCCCCCCGTGTTGGTTTACGGGAATGCTTCTTCCTCGCCAGGGGCCAAACACAGACGCACACACACAACCCTAAGAGGATCCTTTGCAAGGGCTAATGTGACCCCGCTAAGGATGTTTGGGTTATAACCTAGGATCCTTCACAGGGCTAATGAGACCCCGCTAAGGATGCCCGGTTATTTACGCAAACATACAAAATCACTTACTCACACACACCTTCTGGGAAAATCAGCTCAAAAAGAGCGTGGTCAAATCAACACAACAGGACGAGGGTGGGCGTCGAATACGCGTATTTCGGCTACAAAGTAGCCCTCTTCAGCAAACCGAAGGTAACGCGTCACTTCAAAGCAAGGTTGAAGTGAGGAAGGGTCAAGACATCCGAGTTGTAAATAAAGGTAAAATGAGGAGGAGGGGGGAAAGAGACATCAACCAATTGCGAAAGAGAGAGGGGGAAGGGCAATAAACAATACGCGAATGTAAACAACCAAAGAAAATGATTGGGGAAGGGGGAGGGGGAAAGTGAAGGGGGAGGTGCAAAAGGGAGTGGGGGTTGAAACGGACGTAAAGTAGAACGTTGGAGGGAGGGGGGGAGGAAAGGGAAAGGAAGTGAGCGGTTAACAGCGTCCGTTAAGAGACGTAACGAATTATTTAAAGTTCAAAACTGAGTAGAGGAAGGAATGAGGGATGGGTCCAGCGCCGCTGTTTAGGAGTTTGGCTTTATTTTTATATATAAAGATACTCTCGTAAGCGTCTAATAGATTATTACTTGTATGCTTTACGAGTTTCCAATCATCTTTTGTTACGTCGTGCCCGGTTATGACTAGATGCTGCGCTACACTAGATTTTTCGGGATTGTGATTTCTGAAGTGAGAGTAGTGTTCTTTGAATCTGATTTGTAAAGTACGTCGTGTCTGTCCTATGTAGGCTAAATGGCTAGTATTACAGTTGATATTATAAATGCCTGATTTTTCTAATGCCGGAATTTTGTCTTTAGCGTTTCCTAATAGGTTTTTAACCTCGTTTTGGTTAGAATAGGAGATTTTAGTTTTAACTGATTTGAAGATTTTATCGATCCCTTTCGTTAAACGGGGATAATAAGGCAATTTAATGCACTTTTCGGTTTCATCTTTCTTGTGAGTGGTGTAGTTAGAAATCAAATGTTTAAATTTATTCTTCTTCACAATGTTTTCCACTGTTGAATCTTGAAAACCATATTCAACCCCTAACATTTTATCGCCTTAAACATGAATACACAGATATATGGCATTAAGCTACAAAATTCCGTCAATGGCATTTGCCATTTTTACTGCCTTGACTAGATTATGTTAAAAAAGTCATCATCTCTGATCTACTAACCCTCTGTCTGTTAGTAACTCCAGTTACCAATGTGTTAATGGTTAACCAAAACTGAATATAACAGCTTTTGGCCGTAGAAAATGTTGTTCTCATGGAATTTTTTCAATTTTTTCGTTATTGTTCAGGGTGGAAAAATTGGGAAAACCCAATTTTCATCCGAAAATGCCCGTTTTTTCAAAAGCTTTTGGTGGTTTGATCCAACGAAAGCAACTTTTTATTCACAAACGATTCAAAGTGCACCCAAAGCTCATGAATTTCTCACTACAATTATTATTTACTACGAGTTATTTTCAGGACTACGAAAAATTTTATGTACATCATTAATCGGTGACATATAAACTCGATTTTCACCATGAAATTAACAAAAATAAGAGTTTGTTTGAGAAGTTGAAAATAACATTACATAGTCAAGAATATTAGTAATCTGAAAGTTGTTAATGGAAAAAACAACGATACAACTTGTTAAAGATATAAGTACTTTTTTAGATATTATATTTTAAGGAAAACTCGAGTAAAGAAAGACGTAAAAAGAAAAAAATCAGCTTTGAAACTTCACGTTCATCAGCATAGTCAAGACAAGAAAAGAGTAAGAAGTGAATGGCATAGTTGTCGCACATTAAGATAAATGGTGGGACATTTTCCTGCATTTTCTACGAAGCACGTTTATGTTATCTAAAGAAGACACCGTTTTCGATACTAGTCACAAGATGACGATGAAGACAAGAGAATAGAGAGAGGATAAAAAGAGGAGAGTAGGAGAGGGGATCTTTTAAGGGCCAGCGTGGGCAGCCGTGGGGATAAAGGGCCAGGATTATGGACATTACCACCACACCACCCATCCCTCCTACCAACCGCCCTCCCACCGGAATAATCCCTACAATTCCGCTTTTATTACGCCGTCTCGGATTTAACGCTTCCCCTTGTCTCCGCTGCGAAGCGCTAGTATCGCCGCATAATACATTCCCCGCATATATTTTTTTCTTTGCAAGCCTCCCTTCTTATGTAGGGTTATTTTATCATTCATTAGCAATGCTTCTTTTGTCGAACAGTATTATTAAATGTCTTATGTGATGGATATCTCTTAGCAAACAAGATTTTTTGTATCAGAGATTAACGACAGGCAATCGCTCCAGAAGACTAAGAAAACTGCTCTTTCCTATCAATTACTCACGATAACTCTATTAAGGTAGTCCGAGCGAGATAGGTCGCTAGTCATAATAGAGGCAATATTCGAATTATACGTTTTAATTTCACCAGCTGTAGGACACATCATTTAAATATTGCATTATCAATGGTGGAATAATATAGTTTTATACGGCAGAAATGGTAAGTAATTAAATGAAAATATCTAAATAAGTCTTTAAATTGACTCATTTTTTTGCACGGTGCCTTTAAAACTCCTTCAAAACGGAAGGTTTTTTGTGATACCCAAGAATCTATCGCGGTGACAATATGATTAATTCTCAAAAATAGTTCAGAAAACATAACAATTGCACGTTGTTAGTTTTTCGACGACATCTAAGTGTTAGAAATTTCTCTTTTTGAAAATAATGTCTCTCTGGAGTGCATACTTGTACCATTTCCCATGTAAAAGGACTGGTATTTTCTGGCAAATATCTCCGAAAGTAATGTGGTAAAGGGTTGATATTTTGGTGTCATTAGAAGAGTGAGATATGTTTCTCTAAAATGAGACCAAATTCATTTATTTCTAGTAAAATGATATTTCGCTCAAACTACCTTAAGCTCCTCTTGTAAGCTACAAAGGATTTATTACAAGTATTTGAAGGTATACTTCCGTTTTTCACCAACGAGTCTGGCCTCTCAACCACTCAACGGATGTTTCATGGCCATTTCCATGGTCACAGTCAGAGACAGTCTAACAAAGTCTATCGATTCCAACCAGCAATTTTCACTCAACTAGATTGTTAAAATAGAGGGTTTAGAATTTCGGTGTGCCGAATCCATTAGTTTTATTTCTCGGCAAACGACTCTATTTGAAAGAACTATATTTTTGCTGTGCGAGTGATATTTCAATTCCGATTCAAACTTCACACCTATACCTCTAAATGGCTGATGCATTTGAGAGCACAGAGAACTACTAATTAACGGGATGAATTCAGTACAAGTTTACCTTAAACTCCCCTTTGATTGACTTAAACACTACGCCCTAAAACTGTGACTTATGAAATGTTAATTTTTGAAAATTTGTGGCAGTAAAAACTTCAAACCGGATAGTTTGCATGATTCCTTTCACTAGCTGAATGAGAAAATCTGAGAAATGAAGGTTATTTCTTATTATTAATTGGGAAGATCGTCCGCTATGAGCGTTAGCCGTTGATGGTCCTCCAATTGAAAACTAAAAATATAGTGTAGCTCTGCCTCCACATTTCTGCACTTGAATTCGATCAGCAGTGGTTGTTGGGTCGAACATCATCTGAACTGCATAAAAAAATTACTTTTTGTCACCATGATCTGAAATTTCGCTACAACAATAAGCGATGGCCATTTGCTGAAGCTTATGTTACATATTAGCAATTATGATAGTCAAATTGTTTAAGAGCCTGGATTATTGTTATCGAAGGGCTGGGAATGAGATCTCAAAGGAATAGACAATAGCAATACAGCCGAGTCTTGCTTGTGACTCTTGACGATTATTTATCTCTTAACAAGTATTATAAAATTATCTATCTCAACTAATTAACGACTTTTATTCGTACAATTTTCTATAAGAAGTGAATCGATAACCTATGTTCAAGTTCTCGTTAGAAGGAGAATTTAAGTACAAAACATCTGAAAAATGATCTCTATTATACACCAGGGTTGAAATTTGCCAGGAAAAAATCATTTGACTTGACCAGGATTCGATCCCGGATCTCTAAATCTCCCTGACGGCAATTGGGGGATCCGGGTTCGAATCCTGGTCAATTAAAATGATTTTTTCATGGCGAATTTCAAACCTGGTGTATATGGACCCGTGCGAGTGACTTCGTACAACATCATTTGTTAATGCCATGATTGGAAAATAGATCTCAATTATGGCTGAAGAAATACCTCACTCAAAGTACATTAAAATGATCTATCTATTAGGAACTATAAATAACGGAAATTATAACATATTATATCGAGTTTTGGGCTTAACGTAGTTTCAGTTATCTAAGAAAAAATATCACAAATATCCCATTCCACTGTGGCCTTATAATTATATTTCACAGCCTTCATTTTTCGAATGTGGCATAGTTTGTTTGGATACTTTTTTACACCTTCCAAGTTATAACGAAAAGTTTGGTATTATATTTCGATTTGGCACCACTAGCCGTAATTATTTCACGTCCATACCGATTTATAAGACGGTCCTCGTCAAAAATATTGCCAATGGTCCCTTTTCTTGATTACGACATCATCTGATCCTTCATCTCGTTTCCCCGCCACCCGTTCTTAATCTTCACGTCTTCTTCCCCAGATCCTTTCGTATTCCGACGGTGAAGTGATCATCGCCCGTATCCATTTGTGCTTAATTAATGCCATCCTCTATTCATGTACCCACTGCAGCCCCATGATGAATTCCCCTCTCGGTCTCGTCGTGAGACAATTTTTCCTCGACGTTCAGAGTTTTCACTCTTCTTTCTTTTGAATTAATTTTGTTTCCGGACTCACTGCATGCGTCTCACGACCCCAGTAACGCTACCAAATGTAACGTGCTCCCCTGACGGCGGTAAAAACTCTGGTGGTGCATGCATCTCTTTTATACGGCAAAAGGTTGTGGATTATCAGCGGCGATTTGTACAACGGCTAGAGAAAATCTCGCGCTCGTTAACTAAACTCGGCATCGGTGGCGCGAATTTCTACATTCACCAGAGACCACGCTTTCGCGTGACCTGAGAAAGGAAAAGAAATAAGGAATCTAAATATTTACAAATAGTATTTCGGTATAGCAAATAAAGGTACTTGTAGTATTTTCGTAATTATTTGATAGGGCCATCTTAACTTTAAGAGCAGGAGTTAGAAGGAATTTTTCTAACGGAATACAGTACAAGTAGAGGGAAAATCCAGTAAAAATAACTGAAGTCATGACATATGCTTTTTCTAAACAGTTTAAAACATTACAGTCATGGTCTTATTATATTGAATCATTCTCATGTACATTATACAGACGTTACTATACTAGAACCTAGGTCTCAATAGGAGACTTTACATTAGAATAAAACCATGCTTGTGATTTTAAAAATAATTTTTGAGATAATTTTGCTAAAAGTTTAAATTTAGTATAGTCCGTCAAATATTTTGAACGATTTGATCGAGATATTTCTAACTAAATATATATTTTCTGAGAAAGATGTATACATCGTATTATTGGAAAAATGCGTAATTATATCATATGTGTAACTAAATTGGGAATACATGCAAGAATTGAAAAAAAAATGTTCCAAATTCCCCGCTAATCTTTCATAAATTTTTGTCGTCGTTTTGCGAAGAAGAAAATGCAGATGTGTTATACGGTTTAGGAGTAAGGGAAACTTCAAGATGAGAATAGGATGAAAATAGGAGGTTGAAAGAAGTATTGAGGGCTAGAAGATTAATTATGACCATGATAGAAGAGAGAATATTGGTTCAATTTTGGTGGGGAAGTAAGAGAATAGAGTTGTCTTGACGGAATAAAGTTACGTAAGCTGACATGAAGAAGGAAATACTTTAGCTAGATTTGGCCCCTCACATCAAAAAATTGTTACGATATATACTTCCTTATATTTGAATAATGAAAGCATTAACGAGTGGTTAGCTTCATTAACTACCACGTATAAAGCAATGTGCTGTTGAAAACGTGAAATTCTAGTAAGTTCTAATTTCAACTAACATAACTCAACTTGGAGTATAAATGAATATGGCTTCATATGAGTGAGAAATCAGGATTTATATTATTCCCTTAAGTATCGTGAGACCTCACCAATGCGTGTCATAAGCTCCCACTCAACATTTTTACCATCAAGCGTAACTCATTTTTCCATAGCTTTGAAACGGAATTCTCCTCTTTGACTTTGCATATGACCTCCCACACAATAACGGCTCCTCCAATGGAACTCCACGGTAGAGTTGTACTCCAAACCAAACCATGGCAACAAAGGCAAAGGGTGAATGATGGAGAGAGGTGAGTAGAGAGAGGAATAATGGGAGATAAAGCAAAAACGGGAAGGACGAAGATGCGAAGTGAGAGAGATGAGACGAAGGTTAGGTAACGAAACGTATTTCTCCACTTCCCTCCACCCCAACACCGTCCTCATCCAATCTCTTTTTCAAAAAGAGGATCCTCGAAAGGGAACGGCGAATAACATTCGAGAGCGCAAATTGCTTCTCAGCTGTTCTCGTTGTTTTCCCGCGCTACGACCAATTCCTTCCCGCGCAAACAAAATATTCCCCACCCGCCAACTTCCTCATCCTTCCGTTCCAATCTCCCTTTTGATCCCTACTCTCTCTCTCTCTCTCTACTCCTCTTTCTCCCTTTCGCCCGCCCTCATTCCCGTCTCGCGTCCGCTTTCCATCATATTCCCTCTTTCCTCCACCAGTCAATATGCACACACCTCTCTCTTCGTTTGGGCACATCCCGCCGACAAGGCCTCCACCTCCAGTACACAGTCCTTTCATTTGGGTCTGGCAGACGGCATAGAAAGAGTGAATGAACACGGGAGGAGATAGGCATTTATTCAAGTGGCGCTAATCATTCAGTTAATCACTAATGGACTCATAGAAAAATGGTATCATGTGCAGCTTCTAATATCGCCGAAATAAATATTTTAACTTTTGAAAACCTATTTTCGGTAGTTAAAAAATAATTTAACTTGCGTTTTTTAATAAGAGTGCATTTTAATTATCGATTTTAATTTTAGCACTGGTCGTTAGGGACTTGGAAGAGAAGTGATTATTGCAATTGATCAATGAAAAAAAATATGCAGTATGGCTGTTCACAGGGTAGCTTAATATGAGTTAATTGATTGTTTTGGGACATAATTGGTCTATTTAGTTGTTCTAAGTATTCAATGGTGAAGTACAGTAAATATTTATTTTTGAAGTACTCAGATAGTTTTGTCACTGTAAATTAACACAATATATTCACATAAGCCCCTTTTTCTGATTTTTTATCTTAATTTAAGTTTGAGCTAAGGTTAACTAAAATCAGGATCGTTTACTCTATCAAGTCGTTACTTACCTTAAATTAGTTTTATTTTATGCATGCACTGGAGCGGGTTGAAGAGTGTCGGACATGCGTGTTTCCTACATCTGTATGGAAGGGACGAAAATAATGGAGTACGGAATTCCTTCCGGCAGAATTATAAACGTGAGAATGGTGCGTAGGTGAAAAAAGAAATTAGTACGAAGAGGAGAGCCTGAGAGCGAGACGTTCATTTTAATTGGTTCCATTTCGTCTTCCTTGCCTTACTCCCACTTCGCCATCCTCTCTCGATGCTCCGCGGGATCCAGGAAACCCTCTCACCTTAGCGTCGATCACCAAGAGCCTTGTTTCACAAGCACATGCATTTGTTTTACGGTACGCGATACGACAATATATCGACGGTATAGTACATTATTCTACCCTGATCCAATTAGAAAACATTAAGTGGCTTAATACATGGAACTTTCTTGTTCAGTAAGTGGCGCTTAGATGTGCAAGCCCAAACTTCTATTCTGAATTCTGAAAATAGTTTGTTTCTACAATAATATTGTAACGTATCCGATGTAATACTGATAACATAACTGCGAACAGAGGATGCTAATCATAACTACAAGTCAATTAGCTGGTGGAGAACTTCAATCAATAAATATCAATATTAAGGATAGCATATAGATATCAGCTATTTCTGTTGATTATTGAAAACATACTGTGTCTCTTTTTCCCTTTAATATGAAGAAATAAGGAAATTACAATAATTTTACGCTGTATTGATCCACATTTCCTATTCATTTGATTTACTTCCTTACATAAGCTTCAAAAATAGAAGCGGAACTTGAGAAGTTAAATTAAGGAAATATGATCAAGGAAACTGGATGTATTATATAACATTGCAAGTATTTTCCGAATCTCCATACACATTTATAGTTTCTAATTGCCGAGCCTAGAGGTATAGCGGCCGATGGGAGGTTGGTTAGAGTAGAACATGAAACGGATGAAGGGAGAAGTTGGATTGGCAAGAGAGTGGTTCGGGCTAGGGGAAGAGCAAAGAGAGAGATTCGCGAGAGGCGATTAGGAGGGGGAATCATGCGAGAAGACATTAACGGAGGAATTCCGCCGTTCTCAGGCTTACACGAGAGTGGGAAATACAGATTTACTAGGGAGGAAGTAACGATAGGCATTGGTGGGAGTGTGACATAATGGGGGATTCGTATGCTGTACACAGGAAAGGATCAATCAAAACACAGGTCTCCAATCAATCGATTTGGTCCAGGTATATAACGCAAAACAAACAGTAAAAGGAGCACTATTTTCCATAACGCCCAAATGCCTGCAGGTCTCTTATCACCACAACTGTCATCTATTCGAAATTTAATTGAGATTACTGCCTTAATTCATAAGGGTTACTCCAATGACATCGAAATTTTTCCTTCTAGTTGTCCTACTGACTGTTCTTGTTAGTGTTTGTGTCGTAAATAAGTTTATACTATATAGTTCATACCTGAATCAGCAGATATAACCTACAGGTACAACAAATCATCAACATCACAATCACAATTGCCTCGATTTCAATAATGATAGTTCGTTAATTTCCAACCTCGACGAATCAACTGCCTTGACTACTAACAAATACCAACCGTGACAAACTGCCGAGGAGGCGGATCACGTCAATTGGTGCGGTTAAAACTCAAAAACTTTCACAATAAGCTATAAAAAGGTATATAAAATATGTGTTACTACCAAAACTTTATTATACACCAATTTATGAGTAAATTTACTGTTTAAGATGTTTATGTTCCTCGGGAATATGATAGTATGATGTTCAAAGTGTTGGGGTTTAAGAGCCTCTAGAAAACAAAAAAGTGGCTTAATTAATGATCAACGAATAAAAGGAATTACTGAGGAGGACTTGAAGCTGGCAAGTCTTAAGGAAATTCAAACTGGGAAATTATTATGTATTTAAGTTGTTTGATGATAGAAAGGCGGAGTGGAGAGAGAGCTACAGCAATCCTATCTTAGGAATTATGACTAGGAACGATGATCTACCTGTCTATCCATCCATTTTCCACTCATCTACTCCAATCTTCAGTCTTCAGCTCTTTCCAAACCCGTAGCCGCGGCTGAAATTCTCATCGATGTTTGCAGCCGATCTGAAACCGTCGTATGCCGACGCCACGCGCTGAACCGTCCCCTTCACTCGTTCCCGTGTACAGCCTCCCCCGACATTCGCATCTGATCCCGCGTTTTAAAGGAGAGCGAGCTTCCCGCATCGGGTGGAATGCACGATATTCGCCGTCGGTGGAGGAGTGCTCGGGCGTGTCGAAATGCTTCGAAGCGGGTGCTTAAAACGTCTGGATTTTCCTCGGGGGGCAAGGGGTGAGAGTGGGGGGACGACTGAGGTGATTGGGCCGGCGAAAGCGACGGAGAGCCTCTGTCAAACTTGTTCGCCGGAGAGGCGCAGCGGAAATGGCACTGCGACGACAAAATCTATATTTTATATACATTTTGAATCAATGTCAAGGATTTTAATCATTGAACCTTATACTTAGGAACAAACTGACATTCATTGTAATTGATTAATTAACGATTCTAATAAACTATGCTAAAAGTTAAATCATTTTTCATACTTTTTTCTAGAATGACACACACTCACTATTTATATGATAATGCGCAGAATTCATCATGATGAGCCGTATAAATCAGCATGGAAGTCTGAATTTCAATAACTCTCGTCTGTCTTTAAGATTATATGACATCTCGAATATAAAATAGATACATCGTTTTACACGTTATAGCACTATTGATCAGTGATCAAAAAATTTATCAGGGAGATAAAATTCGAGTTTGAAAAATGCATAAAAGGATAACACCTCTAACAATAATTATTGCCCACATGTCATCGTAGCAATTGAGTAATACACGCTCGAGCGCAAACTGATTTGTATATATAGTTAAATTGATTGCTCATTATGTTGCTAAATAAAATTTGTTATTCTATTGAGTCTAATCTCTTTTCAATTAGTTATACGTAAACAATACTGTAACATAGTCAAAAATAGCTGATTAAAAGGCAATTGATGACATTAAATTACTCTAACCATTATAGAGGTGTTTACAGAACTCCTGAGCGGAATTAAAACTATTCGTGTTCAATTTTTTAAATTTTATACTTACGATGCTGTAGTTGATTCACTGACAGAATTAAAAAATATGAATTCACGAGTTTATCTACGAAATATTTCAACCACATATTCAATGAATAGGATAAATATTTTTATACTCCTCTAAATGGCAAATTGATTGTATTTTCATTATAATTTAAAGACTTTAAATTAGCCAAATTAGGCTCATAGTTCTCGAAAGTAACTTCGTACTAAAGGTTTTTTATCAGTGAGCACAATGCACTACTCTACTACACTACTCATTTCAATGGGGATAATTACTGTAGTGGGTCTATTCTTAGGTTTATTTGCGGAAGCTTCTCTGTCCAATAAGGCATGACTAAAGCCAGGGCTGACATTCTAAAATGTCAGACAAGGGAGGGACTCTGTGGAGAATTCCATTTCACCAGTGCAAAGAAATCCCTTGGAAATGAGGTTTTTTCTCCCGTTCGTGCAAACATACACGCTCGCTCGGTGCTGCCGAGGATAAAATTGGTGCAGCATTAGACAGCTCGGTGAAAGCAAGTCCGGCCGCGCGTATGATACTTACGCTTTCTCACTTCAACCCGCCAATCACGTGTCACGTGAAAACCAGTGCGGTACAATGCATGTCCAAAGTGGACGCTGTGTCGGTGGGTAGTTTTTGTTTTAATGAGTCTCTCCCGAGCCAAGCGTTCGTTTGTCAAGCGTTACATATTTCCCTGCGTACATCGCGCTTTCCCCACTAACAGCCGTAAATTGAGGGTCATTGCCAATTCGAAATTGTTCCACAAGTCATTTGTATGTGCCAGGTAATAATCGAGAATTGGGGTAAACATCTAGCCTGAAATTGTGACTGATTACGATTTCGTCAGATACAGGTAAAAGCTTTGTCAGAACACTGTCAGAACAACTACAATCTCGCCAAATGAAAAGAACTAAACCTAAGGTAGATGAAAGACAAATTGCTTAAATGTATTTATTAAGGGAGGAAACGTATCAAGGTAAAGGTTGACGATTCTCACGTAATCTGTCGAATAATTCACCTTGTAGGAGATTAGGTGTGACTTTCTCGCTTGAGAAAGCACTCACTTTCCAGCGCACCTCAAAGCTTACAAAAATGTGCACTTAATAAACATTTATATAGTAATCATTTCGCATTTATTATTTGCTTTGGCAGCGTGTAGGAATGATGCTATAATAATATCTGTGCTAATATCTATGAGAAAGAACGATTCCAGGCGTAAAAGCAATCAATTCACATTCTTATATTTAACTTGGATTACTAATCCAATAGGAAGTAAGTTATTATTTTGAAACACATCGAAAATATAAGTTTTAGGGGGAAGTTGCGACAATGGTGAAGAGTTCAGGAATGGATGCTTTTTGCCAAAATATGATAACGGCTTTTAATATCAGTAAACAGACTTTGAAGTGAGCGTAAATCATGATTCTCGTGTCATTTACGTTTGAAAATGTCTAAACTTGTCCAAACAAATAGGAAAAGATGAAAATTATGTATTATGTAATCTCATTAACAAGCCATGCACTAATAGCGCTGCCAGGTATCCCTGAGAGGAAAATAAGGGAGATTAATACAAAATATTTTTTATTTATTTTTACGTCAGTTTGATCGTCTGTTGGTCGTAAAAAGTCCCTTCATTTAGGAGAATTAAAAATTTGCGGTCTTCTGTCTTTCGTTTTCATTTAATTGCACTGGTCTGACGCATAGTATTTCTGTCATAAGGATAGCAAAGAATCTCTGACTAAGGCTCAATATTAATGATTTGCATTTTTTTGAAATCCTTATCTTTCATGAAGCCCTCAGTCTCTGTTCCTTCACATCCTCATTCGTATTTTTGACCGCTCGTTTAGACTCTAGCAACTCTTGTGGTTCCATTATGCACTTAACTATTTTATTAATTATTTTTCCAAATTGGGTCCAAAAATCGGTAATAAGTATTAATAAAGTTACTAATTTGAAATAACATTTACGGAGAAGAGTAAGAAATGTTTCATTTAATTGGGATGGATAGAAATCTCAATTAGTGTAGACTATGAGCTTTCATTTAAAATGACAAGCCACAGCAGTGCTTCTCAGTAACTGGACGGAAATAAGACCCCTAACTCTGTCCTAAGCTCTGGCACTCCAATGGTTCAAAAACTCAATACTCATACGAGGAAACTCATCGTGCGTTAGTAAGTTCGTTAATCGTGATCGAAGTTAAAATCCTAATTCTTTTAATTTCCGAGTCAGGTGTTTTATCACCACTAACCCTTAATGGCCAAAAAAAATAACGGCAAATGGAACACCCGGGTTCAAAACCAGGTCAAATTAAATGGTGTTTATCACACTGAATTTACACTAATTATAATTATATATAACGTCCGTAAGAGTGGTTATCTTACCCTCACCTTTGCCATGTTCGGAGAGATGTATAATATTTTCTATCCTAAAGAATGTTTCAGGATCAGTATGCTGCAAAAAGCATAGCCAGTTGCTTTCCTGCATCCGTTCCAAACCCCACATTACACTTCCTGACATGCCAAAACTAACTGTAGACCCTTTTAGTCCCCTCCTCCTCCATTGCTAGTCTTTCCTTGTACCATGAATTCCCAACTTCCCTACCTCTGCCTTATGCTAATCTTCCTTCTGGTTTCCACCATCCACTCCATACAGTTCAGAGTCTCCTTCCCCGCCCCCCCACGTGACTGCATTCCTTGCCCCGAAAGGAAGGAAAGCCGCTTTTCCAGAATACAGGAGCGATTCCTATGGTCCAAACTCCGACACCTAGCCCCCCTCCCGCCCCTACTCTATCAATGCCTTTTCATCCCCAGCCCCGTCTACCATGGCCTTCCCCTACTATACCACGCCCGTTCGTACCCCTCCTGCTATTCCAAATCCCACCAAGTTCCCTTTGTCGTCAAGAGAAACCCTTTTCCTACATCCCAAAGAGCCCCCTAGAGGAAGGTTCTGTTATTACTCTTGAGTGTGGGTGACTAAAAGGGAGGAGCAGGCCAAGAGATGGGGTACAACAATCGTCGGTGGGGTTTTGGGAGCTTTTAAAGGGCGACGGTTAAAATCCTTATGGGAAGGGGCGAGTGTCGGGCAAAAGGGAAAGCTAGCTAGCGGTCATGTGAGTATGTATGCGTAGATGTGCGTGCTCCCCTTGCATGTGCGTGTGTCAGCGTGGATGTTTGTATGAATAGGGAGTTTCAAGGGGGCTTGAGTAAGGAAATTCTATTCTCGGTCGGAATTATGGGCCCGATGAAACCTATGGGGATTGATGTTTACACTAGAAGAATTGGAACCTGATCTTTGGCCTGCTTTTTGCCTCCATTCTCATCCCTTCCTTCAATTGTCGAGGTTCTGCCGATTGCCTTCATGTGTTGTACGGCAAGAAAACTGTTTTTGTGGTAGGAATTCATAGCTACAATGAATATTTTCTTCAAAGTAAATGTATTTGAATCCAACAATACCTTATTGGCATGCGCGTACAGTACCTGACACGTCTATAACCCACCATCAATGGCTTACATGGACTCAATGCATCCGTGTTCTCCCAAAAATTACAAATTAAACAAAATTCTACTCTCAGAGACGTCATCAAAGATGATGACGCACCGTGTGATTCAGTGTACTGTTATATCAAGTAATTCTACTTCCCATTCACCTCCTCTGGTACTCACTAAAATAGTATGCCGAACAAGTGTTTTTGATTATTTGTTGGCATGTTACTAACTGTCTGTTAGATGTAATAGGCTATCGTTATGGTCAAACTCGAATTCCAATAAATTTATGCTTTATATATTGATTTTTCAAATACTTACACCTTTAGAGAAGATGGATGATGGTATGATGGTATTATAGAAGAAACCCTACAAAATTCAAGTACCTAAAAACCATCTCCAAACGGATGTCATTCCTTCCAGTGCAGGCAATATCTTCCACTGATATATTATAAAAAACACTGAGGACAGAAACACCACTTGATAAATAAACTCAACTTAACATATTGTACAGTATTCTTTGGATCAATAAATTATAAGATGATGGATATTTGGTGTATTCGTCTTAATAAGAGGATCATCATCCAATGCAGCCATCGGTTTTCATCCCGATATTCGCAACCGAATATGCTGAGGGAAGTGTGACTAATTTCGAAATTTGATAAAGATATCAAAAATGTTTCAAAAATGAAAATATTTCATAAATGTTATAAAAATTCATTCAACCAAAAACGTAATCCTAATAGTTTGAAAAATCAAAACTGTACGGATGAGATCGCAATATAAATTAATGCTTTTTCTCTGATAAACGTGAGCCAGTTTTAAAAGTAATTTATCCAATACAATATTCCTTTATCGATGAACTTTGTAAAACTGAAACTTTTGCAGTAAAAACTTTGGATGCGCGAATCTGATTTCTTGACGCAAATGCTATACTCTCACTTTATATGTTTTGCTCATTGTGGTTGGCAACCCTTAAACGGAGTCTTCTACACATTGAGTTCATTGAAAGCAACCTTGTGTCAAGCTTATTGAAGATAAGTGTTATGGACGTTTTCACAATAATTCTAAATGCACTGAGGAGCTATTTAGTAAATCAGTAACTAGTGAGACATTGGCCCACTTTTATTTTTTCTAGGTTCATCAAAGTCGATACCGATAGTCGTTGGATTTACGGCGCCGCAGCGGCGCTGCGTTATATTTTGTCATTATCTTTGAAACTTGGCCTTTCTTAGCATGTTTCCTGATTGATAATGCTAGTGACTTCTATTATATTTATTTTTAACCGTGTTTTGCAAGATTTAACCCATTATTACAGAAGTTATAGCTAAAAATCTTTAACACTGCATTCTTTTCCGTTTGTTGTCGTAATACTCTCTTTTTTGGTCCCTTATACGGTTATTTTCAAATGAGTTATTAATTTCATGTGTAATGGTTGTTTTAAATATTTTTTCTGATATGCAATGCTGGATAAACTGCGCTTTATTATGTACACATTGTTTTATTTTTTATGCATCCAAATACTAAAAATGAGGACCGAATAAAAGTCAAATGGGTCGATGTAAAATAATGTTGCTTCACTACGTACACCCACATTTTATATGTTTGTAGTGTGCGCAGAAGCCTGAGTTCTTAAACGTTAATAATTGAAAAAGGGTTGGTGGAGTGAGAAGAGACGAGTGATACCGTCGTGATTTTAAGGGCTATATTCTGACGATCAAGGCAAATGTAGCGGACATTCTGGGAGTTTATATCCTGCAATTTCTAAAAAAAAGAAAGGATGAAAGTCAGATGGGTTGTGAAATATGAGTAATGTGGGACAATCAGCGACGCGTCAAAGAGTCCAGTGCCGCATTGGAGGGTGGGCTAGAAGATTCGGTATTTTCGGCCTACAGCGGAGCCCATTCCCTCACTGAGGATGTCTCCATAGAGATGGACAGGTAAAAAAGATGCGGGGGAGTGCGGCAGAAGAGGTTTTGCTTCTGGATTGGTGGGAAAGGCCAAAATAATTATTTCTAAGAAGTTTGGGTTGTAGGTGGTAAGAAAGAAGGAGCAGGAAATGGAAAAAAACATGGAATACGATGGCGTGTTTTTTCCTCGGTCCGGCGCTGCGTGAGGGACTGATGGAAGGGGAACTACTGTTCTGGGGTGACCAAAATACCCTCATGCTGAGAGGACCCCCTCACCTTCTCTTTCCGTAGCATTACACTGACCCAAACATTGAGACCATCCGTACTTTCCCACTATGCTTCCTTATTTGTCATCCTCCGCCTACTTTCTTCCCCCCACAAAAACTGAATGAACTTCTCCTCACCTCCAACGACCCAACCGAACTAGACCTTCTCGGAATGAAGGGAGGGCCACCCCGGGGCGCTTTGCGATAAGGCGCGGATTTCCTGTCCCTCACGCAGCGATGGAAGGATGAAGAAAGAGTAGCCTATTGTGTCTAATTGCCTCCTTGCACTCTCAACCTTTCTTCGCGATACGGATTTTCTACGCTTACCTGGTCTAACGATCCCGGTATTCCCTGATCCTTGGCAGTCGACCCTCCACCATGTATCTCCACCCCTTCACCTCAAAAAAACCTCCATGGAATTACCCACCTTTCTCCTCCTCACTCACTCTTTCACGTTGATAAACTTTGGAGGTCTAAAACCCATGTGCATTTGAGTATACAAAGAAACGAGGGATATATTTACAAATTTTCACTGTGGTAGTTCGTCTATGTATTTTTTCATCATGAAACTATTTTTACCATGTAAGTTCTGTCAATGTCAATCCATTGGTAAACAGTTACGTCCTGGGAAATAATATTATCGCCAGCAATTTTGTGAAGACTATCGCAGCCGCAAAGGAATATTTTCGAATGAGAGGTACGAGACATAACACCAACCGTGCGATGTGTTCTTCACGGTGGTCAGTCAAACTTTTGAATAGTCGTCCCGAGCCTCAGCTAATTCGTGGATTCTTGGATTCGTGGAAACTGCCAAGGATTCAACGTGAAATTTCCACACGAAGGTAAAGAGGCGCTATTGCATGAATTCTGTAAATATATTGTCGTTAAATTTTCTTAGGATTGCTGCTTGGTATAATTATATACATAGTAACCCTGGGATGTCCCCAAAGTTGGCCATCTGTACAGCAGGTACGGAGGTAGAGGAGGGATGCGGAGTGGAGAAGGTACCCTAACAAAATAATGCCAGAGGACATGGAAAAAACACCCTTAGGCTAGCCATGAGTTTCTAGGTATTATTCTTGCAAATAGATGAAGTTTTGTCAATGAACATTATAAACAGGCAAAAATTATGATTATTAGGTAAAAGACAAAGCAAAATTGGCATTGTAAAATTTTCCATTTGTTAAACAATTTAATTTTGTTTATAAAGTTTAAACTTTTAAATGTTATGATTATAAATAGAAGATACCATTTCGTACGAAACATAATAACTTTTAAATTAGTATTGAGAGTGCAATCCCTGACATTGCGACGAGGAAACTCTCGGCGCCGAAGCGGCGCCGTAAATCCAACGACGTGACTTTTTTCATTAGAGGCCAATAAAATGAAAACTATGCGCACTATACATACAAAAATATATATTTAGCCTAAGAAAGCAGAAAAAGTAGACTACTGAAAGTTTCAGAATGATCCATCGGAATGGAAAATTTTAAAATCATTTTAAAAACCCCGAGCGCCGCTAAGGCGCAGAGAATCCATATGAGGGTTAATAAAGAAAATAAATTCCATGTTAAAAATTATGATGCAATGATTTACTGCAAAAAAATTTCTCAAATACTTTCAACAAACAATTTGCATCTCTTAACGAAGGGATAAGCATGTGATTATTTTAAAACTAGAGCAAAATTATAAATATTGGAAGAGTAGGGAATCATTTCATAAATTTCAGCAGCATGAATTTTTACGCCACCGGGCCCAATCGCCACACCACGGCAGAATTACCTTCAACTTTTCATTCCCTTATTCCCCACGCCCTCCGCATCCTGAGGCAAAACTTCATCTCGATATCCATGTTCAACCTCCACATCTCTTCTATGTCTCACCATTCTTCCATCCCGTCTCTCCACATACGCTCCCTGGGAGCTTCAAATTCTTTCGCTACGTCACACAGCCCGATTCTTTTCAATTCCTCGCAGCACCTCAGTCGAAATCCTTTCCTTTTATCCCCTGCTGCGAGTGGTTTCTCGAGATAAGTTCTCCTCGGGGGAAGGTCGAGAGGGGGAAAAGAAGCAGAATTAAATTTTCCGAGAGGATGTTTTTCGGCTCCCCTTTGCCATTCCCCCTTCTTAATTTTTTTAAACTCTTTTATGCAATCACCTTTTTAGCTTCAACGCTTCCATGCTATCGCACTCCCTGCACGACCCCAACTCGTTTCTATCTGGCTGGTTGTGTTTCAGGAGAAGAGGATTTTTTAATAATTTTTTAGGGAACCAATCGAAGGCAACATGCGCATTATTTGAGGCTCCTTTTCTCGCACGCTTCTGAAAATTCTCTTTAAGTCCTCCTCAGTAGCTTTTTGGTTATGCTGGGGAAGTTGAAAAAAAAGTTATTTACAAATTTAAATACAGCTCTCATTTAAGCAATCCTTTTGCGAAGGAGTTCGTGCTCATGAATTCTAAGCTTGAGGAATATGAAAAAAAACAAAGATTACCACTTAATTTTATGCCAGTGAAATGTCTCAAACCGTTGATTAGGAAGTTAGCTGATTGGTTAGTAGTTTTTGGAGAAGACTGGCTAGAGCAGCAATTTTTCCAAAAAAGTAAATTTCAGAAGTTAGGATATATAGGATAAAGGTCAGTGGAAAAGTGATGGCTATTTGGTGGATTAATGAACGGTCAAGAGAAACTATATATCGTTCTACAATTAATAAAGAACGTCATGGGATTCATGGTTGTGCGTCTAATTTTATGGACGGAGTACTCTATGCGAAAATCAATGTATTTAGTATCGGAGTAGATATCGTGGTAACTCAAAGAAATCTCCACTGATGGGAATCGAAACCGATACAGTGGGCTAGGCAAGCATATTATCACTTTTAAAGTCCTAAATTTGAGTAAAAAATATTTTTTCAATAATTTAGCCAAATAAAAATGCCTGAAAGGATTCTCACGGTCGGTTTAGTTGAATAAACTAAACTATCTTCAAGTAAAATGATTCATAGATTTCTTTTTAAGTAACGGTTTGTGTAACCTTCTTCATGCATATCTTAAAAGGCTTTAAGTATTATTTTGTATTAAATATACATTATATTTTACGATTAAACAATAAAAATTAGGATAATATAATAAGCCATATAGGCAAAAGTCTCCTACCAAAATGTTTGTAACAATTTATGGCAGTTACCATCAATGAAAAATTTTTCCTCAGTTATAATTCTAATTCTTCAGTAAATTTATCCCTCCGTAGAGTTATTTCTTCTCACTGCTCCTATTAAAAAATTTCATGCTAAAATAAAAAATTCAATCCTACCTAATCCTTTGATCCAGTAATATAACCTTTTTCTCCTTCTTATAGCCGTATTTCAAGTCAGCAAACACCACTCAATTCTCATATTCCCATTTTCGGATCCAAACTGCCATCACTTTCTTATAATGTTTCAGAAAGTTAAAATTCTTAGTGCCATTACATTAATAACCCCATTAACTTACCATCATATTTGAAAATGGTTTGGAAAATTCTGACACGCAACGAAATTTCCCTTTACTTGCATTTTTCAAGTAAGGTATGATCATCATCACTGAACAAGGGTGACGACACGGCAAAAACTGTGGAAATAATAAAAACGCAAGCGCTTCAGAAATTTGCGAATTATGCTTCTTTTACGGGACTAATGTCTGTGGCTGTTTAATTTATAGGAAACTGTAGTAGTATAACTTTTTTAAGGTCACTAATAGCTAACTTATTCGTCATCACAATATAAGATTCAAGTCAGTTTCAAGAATATATTTCCTGTAATCATCGAAAAGAATTTCCACCGAGAATTCTTCCCATTCCATTAAACTACCGATTATTTATTTATGCGAATAATTATTTAGCAAGTGAGTCACCAGAGGCTTGTACATTCTGCTATCATTTTTTTAAATTCAATGGCTAGATCTTTAAGATCATTGTGGTTTCCTCTAATTAATATTTCCTTCATTTTTATTACTGCTTGAAAGAATTCAATTCAGAAGGGCGCATCATTAGCCGAACAAAATGCGATGTTCTTTTGGAGAAAAATAATAATGGCAAATTAAATACCGGCGATTCTGTAATGTGTACTTTACAGGCATATGCATATTATGAAGAATATTACTTAACCCTTTGAGTGCCACTAATTTTTTGGTGGGCACCCCCAGAAGTGCCATGGATATTTTGATATATTTGCAGGCCTTTATTCGTAAAATTATTATTTGTTTATTACGGCGAATTAATTATTATTGTTTACCATTTTTAGATTATCATTTCAGTATTTGATAGAGGATTCTTTTTTAATTTTGAATACGAAAAAACTAATTTTTTTAGCAATGACTCATTGTTTAAACAGGTCTCCTCATATATATCGTCGTTGGCACTTCTGGCACATTCTGCAAACGACGATATATCGTCGCGTGGCACTCAAAGGGATAATAAGTTTTCTCCCTCTCAAAATGTGAATTAGATATCGTAAACGTATAAAGCTAAATCATTTAAACACATAAATTATGACTATATAAGATAAAGCTCTGAATTAGACGGTAATTATGCAAAAAAACAGGGACATATCCAAATATTTTTGACGTTGAAATGAGTGAGGTTAACATCGTTTCGTTGGAATTCATCTCGGAAAATTCCACGTCCATCAGTATGATCACAACGAATTTCTATCATCTTCGGACTCATCTGACAACCTCTCCGTTCCCTCCCCACTGGATTCCATCCCATTTCCACTCTCTCATCGCCTCATAACTCATTCCAATTCCGATACTTCTCTTCCATATCATTCCGACAAACTGGTAACACGGTTGCTTTAGGTAATAATATTTTTTTCTGGATTGTAAATCTGTCATCCTTTCAAAACAATTTTTTGCTGTCTGATGACTTAAATGATAGCTAGCATATTATTTTTCCTAATTTAGACTATTTACCATTCGAAGGGGTGAACAATATTTAGCACTTATTAAAAATGTGAGATATTCAGCAATGAACTACTCTTGCATAGTTTAGCCTACAATCGCACATGATACGTATGATTTTAACATCCGCTCTTTACCATGGTCAGAATAGCTACTTCTATCAGTTAACTATTCTATTTTTATGAGTGTATTTTGTTATGTATTTCACGAAAAGGCCAATCCCCCTAGCTCAGTTAACGTAAGCTATTGCCTCCGAAGAGAACAACAAGAGGTCTCCATTGTCCTTCCGGTCGCTTACTCGATGTTTATTCGTCACTTTCCCGCTCTTCCGATCCACCTCGTCCCACCCATCCCATCACTCGTTCCCCATTCTCCCGAAGGTTTGACGGGAGCACAAGATGAGAAAGCGACGAAGAGTGCTCGTTAGAGCCGAGATGTTTACCGATTCCTACGTCGCGAAGTGCCACCGTGTATCTCTCCAGACTCTGATACTTTGAAGTGTCACTCGGTTGTTTGGGAAACTGTCACCACTCACCTGGGTTCGGAAAATATAAAGAAAAATAGTTGTGTATACAGCCGACGGCTAAAATTGGATCCAAAGTTAATGGAGTTGGTCGACGTGATATAGAAGGAGCGATGGAGAAAATGACGAAGCAGGAGAAAAAGCGATCAACCCCAGTCAATATTCATCTCTGGATGTTGCCAATCTCGCTAGGATTTTGATCTTCATTTATTGACCTGTCATACGTATACCCTTATAACTCCTCATCCATCGTGGTAATGGAAAGGTTTCAAAGGTAGTGATGCTTGTATTAGAGGCTGGAGGAAAATTATTACCCAAAGATTACCTTAGCAGGGAAATTGTGCAAAATCTGAGATCTTATTGGAGATGCTACTAGGGATATTAAGCGCGCACATCGTGACAGGAGATAAAAGATTAATTGAGATATGCACATTAAAACTGAGGCAAGCTTATATTGCTGAGAGAGAACTGCAGAAATTCAGGTATTAAGATCAGGCAGGCTGAAGTCCGTCAAGAACATGTTAATCACTTAAATTGCTGAGTATGGATAATGTATAATCACACAAAGGTAGCAAATAGATGATTTTCACGGATGCAGTAGTTAAATCAGCAATACCGAGTGGATAAAAATAGGCGGGGTAATAAACCATCAATTTAAGGCATTTTTCTGCCGTTGAAATATTTATGAAAAGAAATTATAAACTCTTTTATTTTAATTTTCCTTTAGATAGATTAATTATTGTTTTATTAATGTTGTTTAGTTATTTTTCGGAAATACTCTTAATATAAGAAAAAAGCAACAGATTTTCAATAATAGTTATTTTGTACTTTTGAACAGTAAGATAAACCCTCTTCCAAATTATTTATTACGCGCTACGATAAAGATTGTTTGTTTCACGATATTTCTGAATCTTTGCTTGAAAACATTGTCTTCGCGTTTATTCTCCACAAAATAAATGAAGCTCTCTCTTTAGTCACTTGGTGGTATTCCATTGTTTACAAATTTTATCCGCCAAATTTTGCAATACCACGTATTATGTAAAACAGACACCTCCTGTGTTTAGACAAACGATCGTCATCATCAGGTGACTATGGGAGAAGCTGATGATAGGAGAACTTGATGATGGGGATCATTCGTCGAAACCCAGGTCGTGTCTATTTCATATAATCGGTGGTATTATAAAGATTTGGTGAATAAAATTTGTTCACCATAAAATGTCACGCCTTGATGAATGAAATGCAGCAAGGACATCCATCATTGTGTGGAATGATTTTTGCGAAAGTTCGAATGTCACATAATAGTGTTTAAAAGCTGTGCAAGCACATCTTGTTGCATATATATTCTTTGCGAAAATGTTTTATAACGCCCTGATAAAAAAACCGCCACAGTGAAAAAATTTTTCTTAGTTAAAATTTAGAAGATATGTTCACAAGAATTTTCCTAATTTTAAACAGGGAAACAATTAATAATATGGCTTCATATGAAATAATTTGTATTTCACCTTCTTGTTGTATACTATTTTCGACCTTTGAATAATTTTCAATTTGTTCAGGTCAAGGCAGTGGGACAGGTGACTTTTCCGCCTCAAAAGTTCCCCCATCTCCGAGGTGCGGGCCCCTAGCTATTCTCGGCCATCCGGTAGCGTTCACAGACGCGCGTCCCTTAGAGCCCGAGGCGCGACGGGTGACGTCGCAGTTTCCCCCATAGATGAGCTCGTCCCAGCTGCAGCCGATCCTACGCCTTCGCATCCCTGGATACCTCTTGCATGCGTCAACCGCTTGCATTTCCCGGTGAATAGCGCACGACCCAGACGCACTAATTTTTCCCATCCACCTCTTATTTCCTCATAATTCTTCCCTCAAATCCAGTCTCCTCTCTCCTCACCTTCCTCCTCTGAAATATGAAAAAATATTTATTTCCAAAGGCCTAATTTGTTCCTTATATATTTTTTTCAATTCCGAGAAATGTGCGAGGGTAAAATGTTTTTTTATTTACTCCTCTGAATCCGCATGCCCCTCAAACACTCCCACCCGTTTGTTTGGCATATCAAAAAACGTGCTTGCTGCTGCTTTAAATTCTTTTTACTTCCTCCTTTGTCCCTAACAAGCCCTGCGAAATAAATGAAACATTAGCTCGCATCGTAGTTTTTCACGTTCCCAATTAGCAAGTGCTCTTTTGAAAGGGTTCCATGGGTAAGAATTAAAGTTTCTAATTACGCCCGAAATTCTTTCCTCAACCGACCGTGGCTTGACTTTCTCGTTTTCGTTTCAGTTTTGCGTAGTTAAATCACCTTCCCTTGGCTTAAGTCTAGCGGCTTGCTTAATTGTTACTCATGGCACAAATGAAATACCACAAACTAGTCGCGAACTGTGCGGCTATTTGCTGTTTCAATGGAAAATGTTTAATGAGCATATTAGTTCGGCAAAGGAATATTCAAGTCATGGCGAGGAGAAATGTTCGTCATAATTTTGTTTTGTCCTTTTATCCAACTCATTTATCGTATTTTAATTAGGTAGGTTCACGTGCGCAATTCACCCGCTGAAAGAGAAATATAAAGAAAATTAGTTGATGCTTTAGTCTCCATCTTTCGGTTTCCGGACTTGGCATTCTGACTACTGTTGTATATATATCCGCTGTCATACAATGATGCAAAGCTAAATGCTCAAAGTCATCTTGCATTGTCTTATAATGACTAGGTAAATAAATATTCTGCGATAAATGAAAAATATCCTGATGGATAAGTAACAAATATTCTGATATAAAAAATATGGGTTTTCCAGGGTTGATTAAAAAAGGATGTTATCAAAGTCGTGGTTGGATAAAAGTCGGAGTCAATTCACCGAAGGTAACATATAAGCCTTGGCAATGCAACTTTCCTTATAGCTATGTACTTCGTCATAAAAGTATTAGTATACCTCCTAAAAAACATATTAAACTAATTAAAATTCTTGATTGAATCTTTGATATAATATACCTTTACCCAACATATCAAAATACTTTATCTCATTTGGATTAGATAGTGGAGTGAATATTTGACGCAAAATTATTTACTTATGGCATAGGACTGTACTTTATGGTAATCATAACTTATTTAATAAATCTGCAGTCCGTAAGAAAAATCGAGCAATGCGATCAAGATGCCATTTCATGCGTCTTCACAAGCTTGGATCGTTTATCGTTCACTACTCTCAATCTACCAATTGTTGAATACCTCAAATCCTTGTCTATGGACTGCTTGAAAGTATGTATTACCTAAAAATTTATTCCAAATGGACTGCAGTATAACACCGACTTCCTGATGCTAGCTAGCGTTCTGTACCATTACAAAGCGCCATCAGTACCTACACTGTTTTCAGCTACATGCAAGCTAAGAGAGAGAAGTGGAATCAGAAAATGGTTTTATAAAATATTGCTTCTATTTACGAGTTAAGATCAAGAGAAATTTCGATTTTTATATATCATAGCCAATTAACTAAGGGAAGTATGCTTTCGATCTACCTTAACGTCTTCTCTTATGTCTATCCTCATACCTCCAGTGATTTCTGTTCAGTATCCTTCGTGGAGCAGAATCACAAGGATGGAAGAAATGAGACAAATTTAATTAAAATTGACGCCAACGCGTCTCATCAAACGTAAAGGAGAACAAGATGTGAAACCTCAACCGCTTAGCTTTCTAAAGGCCTGGCGGAAGACAAAGTATTTTTCCAGAAAGCCAACCCGTGCCTCTCTCTAAATTCGTCCTAAATAGATCAATACGTGCTATGGAAAAATTACTTACCTCTGAAAGTCTTGCTTGATTAATCAAAATTTTGATCAATTATATCTATTGATGGTGTGTAGAAGGGCGAAATTTAATACATGAATGGCATTTTCTATAATTTCATGAGGTAAAATATAAAGTGGAACTTAGTTTTCGAAATAGCAAGCTGATTTTTTACAATTCTACAGCAGAATAAGTTACCCTAATGTTTTTCCATGCTCAACCTCAACAATGGTCAAGTGACTTAACATGATTAGACAAATATTTTTTGGCGAACATTTTTGATAATTTTTATAAAAGGTTTATTTTGATTTCATAAACACCGATCAATTTACGGTGCTTCGATTACCTCAAAAATCCACTGATTACCTCAATGTGTATGGGATATCTATAAATGCCTACATTTAGTATCAATTGGTAACCATTTAAGAAAGGATGCCCTCATTTAAAGTACTTGATAGCTAAACACTTCTAAATCGGTGTATCAGAATATTTCAACAATTCAGTTGGTAGTATTCCTAATTTTGGCTCAGAATGAGTCTAAAATTAAGCTAAGTGGTGATTTTCCCATATAATTTGGTCCGTTAAATGAGTGCTATAGCTTTCTTTTTAAATTTGATGATGACTTGATCAAATTTTTACTCTCATGCGTTCATTTTTCAACACATTATAAGGCAGTTGGAGACTGGTAGGCACAATCGCTATAGGTATGTGAGAACAATCTGGATAAATTGAGGTTACTATATGTGCATTTAATTTTCTCTATGAATGCTACAAATTTCTCAAATTAGTTTTCCCCCTAAGCAATTCAGGTAAATTACTGAAGTAAGTTATTCTTAACTGTTTACAATTCTGTAATCATTTCCAGAACCTTGCTTAAAAACTGTTCTTGGTGAGATTAAATGTTCTCTTTAGGTTCTCCTCATGATTCCGTAAGAGCTCAACATTTGGAATCAACAATAAAGAGGTGGTCACATCAATGATTTAACAAAGGGAAAAATGTGCGATGTATAAGGATTAAATGGGCTGAGCTTCTGTTCTAGGGTTGAAATTTGGGTCATTTCTCAGAAAAGTTGGCTTCTATGCTGGCGAAACACCCTGTGGCGAATTTATCAGGCAAAACTTTTGGAGAAATTGAATTGGTTAGAAGGACTGAAAATAGTCACTTGGACGTATGTTTGATTCGTTTCACGACGCCAATTACTTGGAATTGCATTCTCCCACACCTCATAGTTATACCAGCGCTTGTATTGAATCTGTGGCTGGATCCAAAGGGATAAAATAACGGTTTGGTGAATTACACCCATCCTCAGGTATCATAGCTTGGTGAAATTTTTCTGTTTAGACTGAAAGGTAAAAGACTGATACCGAAAGAGTTTAACTGCGGTGGTGAGGAGGCAAATCTTGTGAAGGACGCATATTAGGCTTTGCATGCGAGGAGAAGAACTTTATCTAAATCTGTGAAACCGAACCCAAGTGTATTTTGCTCACATTCAATTCATTTCCACCGAAGCACTCCGTGCCTTTGAGCACGTCTTGACAGCCGGGCTTGTTTCGCGTCAAACTGCGGGCGAAGGGAAACGGTGCCAGGAAATTCACCACACCCTAATTCACAGATTATTCTGCACAGCTGCCTCACCATCTCCGTCCCGATCGCCTGAGGCAATTCAGCACCCCTCGGAGGGTTACGGAAAAGAAGATAAAATAAAACGTGCACCCTTTCTTCCTTCAAATCCTTTGTTGGAGAATTCTTTCTTTTCAAACTAGCCTCCTCTCCCCCAACCACAAAAATCGCCTCCTCAGAACGTCCAGATCTTCCATCCGCAGTACGAAATTCACTTGGCCCCGCTGCCTAGTGAGCTGAGACGCCGCCGGCCGTTTTGCCGCGGAATAAAGACCGATCCCGGCATTCCACTGGACAAGCTGACTACTCCTCCCTCTTCGTTCTCCTTTGGCAAAGTTCCCAGAAGCGTCAATCTGCTTCTCACGCTGTAAACTTCCCTCTCTCCTGCGCAACCATTACGCCTGCCCCTCCCTTCCATTTAACGCCCCCCCCCCTCAAACCCTCCGCCCCGTATTCTCCGCATCCCAATCCCTCCCCGGGGAGATCCGAGTTGTAAATCCAGACACGGAGAGACCGATCGACACATGTGCCCCGCCTCCTATATCTCAGGAATAAAATGTCGGGCGTGGCCTAGCATCCCCCGCCACTTCCCAAGCCCACCACCTTTTCCCAACTATTTTTCCCAACCTCTCCCTGGCTCCTGACGTCTAGCTCCGCTCAAAAATTCCGTCCGCATTTGCTAGCTCTTGGCTGGTTGCAAGCCACTGGCTAGAGCTACTGGCTAGAGCTACGGCACTAAAACAAGAGCTAACAACCAAAGCCCACATAAGCTTGAAGTGTAAGTGCACCTGACCAATACGTTTGTGGCCAGCATTTTTATACGCATGGTTTTAAGATGATCATTACAGTTAGTACAACCAAAAACAAAATGTAATGGCATTACGAGCCAAGGCGAAGGCAAAATTAAACGAAGTATCGAACGTGGAAGACTAACGAGACATCGAACGGAATAGCCAACATTTTATGGTATGTGTTCAAAATGTTCTCACTATCAGAGCGTTCAAATTCTTGTTGAATAAATAGATCTTAAGGGTTAACAAGGTCTCCGATTATGGTAAATAATTGAGAAAATCCTTCTGAAAGAGGCAAGTATATTCGATTATGAAGTATGACGATGATTTCCTGATCTCAATCACAAAATCAACCATAAAGCTTATTTCAGAAGTGTGCAATTCTAGTGGTTTAGAGTTCAAGAGATACCGTGATCTCAGTATTAACTTGCTTTGTAGTTTAGTGATTGTTATATATTGTGGGGAGGGGGTGATATATTATTTATTATGCATGTACTCTGAAGACCTCCGCAGCTTATTTTACCTGAAGTCATATAAGTTAAGCTGTGGTGGTTTAATTTGGCGAGCATTCAGGGGGATATCTAATGTTAGAAATTATCCTGCTATGAAAAATGAAGCATAAAACGTTAAAATAAGTGTTGAACAGTGAGTGTGTACTAAAATAAAATGTTATGGCATGAATGATTACCGTCTAACTTGAAAACGGATGCCTAATATTTTATGCACCAGCCTCAGTTAAATGCACTGAAAGGGATTAAATTTAGAATAGAAAAAATATTTAACCAGACAGGGATCGAAACTGGTTTTTGAATCAAAGAGAATTTTCCTATAAGTAACTTCCCATGGAATAACATTTCTAAATGTTTCAACCCTTCAAATGATCTCGGCCATGTCATTGCTATTACAACCCGAATCTCATTCATCTTGAAAACTTCGCGGCCTTATTTATTACAAAAATAGTGACCCATAACCCCTCATTCTCACTTCTAAAATATTGCTGCATAAGTTTCAAAAGGGTTTTCTTAAAAATCAAACTAATAGCTTCCAAACTGAATTTGACAGCTGTAATAATCATTTATATGGAAATGCTAAGAGCTATCGTTTCGCTAGGCTTCAATTATGTAATGTAGACCCTTAAGCAGTAGAATTCAATAACTTTTGGGCATTAGATACTTGTACAAACTTTATGGTAACAGTTGTCAGAATAGAATACTAAACTTGAATGATCTGAGGAAATGAAACTTTCCTCAAAATGAAAAAGTAAAAAAAAAAATCACGCTTCCGATGACGAATCCGACATATTAGACCGGAATTTTAAGTCACAATATCGTTTCGTCTCTTAACGCTTGAAATTCACCTCCCACCGCCGGCTACCTTTGCGACGGTTCTTTTCACCGGCCAATCACAGCCCCTCTCCCGACATCTTTCCCTTCATCTCCGGCCCAGAATTGAATATGGCATCACGAGGTGGGCAATCGAGGCCTCTTCCTAGCCGATGCGAAATGGACATCGACAGAAGTGGGTCGCCCTCCGATGCTGGCTCTGCATCCGTCGTCAGTGAAACGGGAGCCACGGCAAAGGGGGGATGTGAGCAGCGGACAAAAGAGGAGAGGGGGATGGATATATTTGCGCTGGGCCACGATAAGGCGGGTTCTTCTTATTTTACTTTATACAGGCAGGTCCCCTTGACGATGGCGAGATTTTATTGAACAAAGGAGGCTGATTGCGATAGGTATCGAGAGGACGAAAGGTGGTTGTAGTAAGATTTTCTTAGCCATAACAGGGATCAGAGAACTTTATACATCATATTCTAGCAGTTTGGTACAAACACAAAATAATGGCTGCAATATTAGTAAAGAAGAAATGTCTTCTTTTGTGATTGACCTCAATTATATTTGTCTTTTATTCCTTCTCAATTAAACGTCTCTGATGCTTCACCTTGCATCGCTCGTAGAACGCCGTAAGCTGAAAACTGCTTTACAACTGATGGTATTTTTTAAATATAATTTAAAATATCGCAATTAGCGATACATTTTTTATTTGAATAATTATGAAAACCACGCCAAAGCAATTTCGGCAAGTATATGGGGGTAAAATAGGCAAAAGAGGTTTGCAAGGATAGGTCAGTATGGAGGAAATTATTGAAGCAGAGTCAGGTGTACGGCATCCCACATTATTTTTTATTTATTATTATCCCACGGTTTCCCACATTATCCGCACACATCCACCGGAAAATGGGTTGTTTTATTTTAAAATTCATGAAAAGAAAATGTGAAAAATTCAAGGCAGAAGTAATTTTAACCACGCAAATACTGGCGGCAGATGCATATGGGGCTATTTTAAGACAGGAAAGTTCTAATATCAATAGATTGATAATTAATGGCTAATTAATCAATGGTTAATCATAACTTTAGAGGTGAAACCTCTTTCTCTTAAACTCCGCTTCGCTGTCTCTTCTTCCATCTCCTTTCACAACACTTAACTACTTCCGTAGTCTGATGGTCCATTGTAAGGATTTTCGAGAGCTTTATAGTCACTTCCGCTGTTTTGCAAACCAATCCGTAATTAGAATTAGATCTTTCACACGTGGAAATTACTACCGTGGACGCGGCATTATCTGCGCTCAAATAATTTCGGTATTAGACTTAGGCTTTCTATAATGCGATAAACTGAATGACTGATCACCGTAGTGCATTAGAGTTAACCAGGCGAAGGCAGTTTAATTGGTTTTGAAGGCAATTTACGCTCGGTTAAACGGCTATCCTTGTTCCAATTGTAGTAAGCGAATTAATTGGCTAACCGTTACGATACAATTAACTGAATACACTGCATTTCCGTAGAAACAATTTTTTGGTAGCACCCATAATAGCACATATTGCTCCACTATTTTTCTAAATCACTGTATAAAACAAGGTTTCTTTTGTCTATTATATTTTGGGTTAGTAAAATTTTGCATTAGGCACTCTTTACGAGTTCAGTCAGTTGCTGATACCTGTAACCGAAAATGTTAAGCAAAGTGGTGTTTTAACTCTAATTTGGGGTGTACATTGTCATTAAGCAAAGTAGAGGTAGGTATAAAAATAAAATGTTGCCATAAACAATCTCAGATACTGCCATGCAACAATTTTAATTTTCTTTAATATTCCTCCCTCAGTGGGACTTGAATCATGCTTTTCATTTGGCTCATATAGGTTGCTAATTCCAAATTACTGCCTTAACTTATTTGAATCTATTTGTAGAACTAACTTTCATATCTTGATCAGAATATAGGAAAATAGCCTACTAGCGTAGTTATGGGATCGATCATTCGGAGATGCAAATAAAATCATGTAATTCAGTTATTGCTTTTATTTTAACTCACATACAATATGTTACGCGGAAAATTTAAAACTATGACGTGATGAAGCGACTCAAAGGTCTGCCGACTGACTCATGTCAATGACTACAGTTATTATACCGGGTGTTTCAAAATGAATATCGGGGAAAACTATAAAATACAAAAAGCTTTCTGTTGTAGTCGCAATCTTTACGACTAGAATTTTCGAAGGGAAAATAGAGGAAACACTGCATGCGCGTGCATACAAGTGTACAGAAAAACTATTTGAGTGGTTCTTTTGTTTAATGCATAATTTATAATTATCAATTAAATAATGTAAATACTATAAAGCATTAAAGTCCCGATATTCATTTAGAAACACCCTTTATACAGGGTGTACATTTTGATCCTCACGGTTTAGCATTGGGCATAAGAGCTCTTATTTGAACATCAGAAACAAAGAGAAGATATGGCAGCAATGGCAAAAAATAAATAAGTGGGCTCAATTTCAGAAAACGCAAAACATGCAGAAAAGAAAAAATGAAGAGATAGAGTGACCCAAAAATGGCTTCCATCACTTGTAACAATAATAAGGGGAAAATAGAGACCTTTAGTTATTGAGTATAAGATTTGGGACCATTCTGGCGTTATTGGTGCCCTCAACCTAACCATCCATTGGTGCCGTATTCTTCGACTTACAGGGAAAGAAAAGTTCGTTCCATTTATCAAGGAAGCACCTGGAGGAATCGCTAAGGGAGAATTAGTTTGGATGGAATGAACAGCTACACATATTTTAAGAAATTCTGATTGTACTTTGGAAGATATGGAAGGTTTTGGCACGCAATAAGTTTAAGCAGGTTTAAAGCAAGTGCACAATTTTACTACGTTGGGTGTTTTATTTTCAAGATGCCACATTTCTTTACTAAACTAGCATACTACATCTTTAATAAGCATCTCAAATCTTTTATGTACTTATACTTCACCGATTTTAATGATGTAATCGTTGGCTAAAAGCTTTATGATGATGAAGAACAGATGAGACTATTTTATACTAAACAATGAAAAAGAATTATATATGCTAAGGAATATGAATAAAATGAGTTTGGGAGCCATGAAAATAGTAAATTCACCATTTCATAAATGTTGCAAATGAAGAACCGAGAGATTTTAAAGATTTCGATTCACTCGAGAGAAAGGGGAATATTTTTCAAGTTTTCAACTGATAACGAGAAAAGCAGAGTAAGCTAGCAACTAGCCTTAGAGCTGGTGGTGATCGAGGATAATTTGTGATGTGATGTTGACTGTTATGGAGACCATGGCTCTGAGGGTGTTAAGAGACATTGGCACATCGTGGTTTGTTTAAACTGTTGTTCGATGACGTTAATACGAATTTTGACTTATGTTTATCGATCGGGAATCATTAGTTTACTTTTTGAAAGTCATATGAGCACTAAAATACATTGAAATATTAAAAATAAATTTATATAAAAACCATAAATACTCAATTCAAATAGACTGAGTAGGTTATTCGAGCATAGCTGTTCCTATCTTATCAATTTCATCTTATTAAATCAAATATTATGAAATAGAAATAATAGCCGAGATTACCGAGATATACCTCTTTGATACAGTCACCAGGTAGTATAATCGATGACTAAAACACTCCACCGATCTTCAAAATAATTATTTGCATACATCACTTACTTACAGGAGAATATAAAAGTACGCGCTTGAACAATAATTAAATGTTTTCTCTTTATTTCTTCGAAAATTATACTCTTTTGAACAACTTAATGAGCTTGCTGAAATTCTTATTGATCACGGCTGCATGAATCCTCTTATGACATTGTATGGAGTCTTGATCACTGTTACAAGGAATTTCAGCAAAAAACTTATACTAAATTAGTCACCTTACCGTTCACTCTAGGCTAAGATGCAAAATATATTAAAGAATTTACTTTCTTAAATGACATAACATTAGTAAGCAGTGTTACAGAAAAATCTTAATATCCCAGCAACTAATTGAGTGGTGCGACATGGGAAACAACCGACGGTGAAACTATCTCTATATGTTGGATAGTATCGGTAATATAAGGTGTAATTTATGTATGACAGCGATATGATGCCAACAAATTTCTAGTGTTGCAAACATATTTTGCAGAAGTTAAAGGTAGCGGGCTTAAAAAAGTACTGATTAATTGAATAAGCCGATTTTAATGCCAGGTATTTCACATTTGAATTCACGCCTCCTATTAACAGACAGTTGCACACTCATTGAATTTTACGTTGTAGATAGCATGCATAAATTCTGCGGAAGTAGAAAAAATATATATTGCTTTCTCCTAAAAAAAGCCGTTTTTAAAGGCTGGGGAACGGTCAACTGTAGACTAAAATTTTCGGCGCATGAGAGACGCCAATTAATAGGAAAACTGTGAAATTCTTTGGGAAGGTACCATTCCCAGCCTCGTGCTTTTAGCTGAAAATGGGATATTTCTGTTTTTTGTAAATGACAAATCTGTTAACGTGGATAAAATAATACATGGAAATACCTGGAAGGATTAAACAAGATATGTTAAAGAAAACCCAAAAGTTGAAATACTAGCGGAAGAAGTCATTACTAAGACGATGGAGACTTCGCATTATGAGCAAAATAACTAAAGACGAAAAATGGGGAAGGTTAAAAAAAAGGAGTATCAATGTAAAGTAAAATTATAAAGTAAAAAGAAATGTTTAAAAATTAATGACAGAGTAAGGCAAAGGTCATTTCAATAGAAAGAAATAGGCAAGAATGTAAGTTAATATGTGAAAATATAATTCTACCAGGACACTGAAAAAGACAGCACCTCTGAATTTTTCTTTTTACATAGGTTTTCATTGATATATTTCTTTTATACGAAAAAAAAAGTGCCAAAACCAACGTTAGAGGTAAAAGTATGGCAAAAGATAAGGGAAAATATTCCTCATTTTCTCTGGTGATGAAACAATCTCTGTTAGAGAACAAATCTATAGGGTATAAAAACTGAAAATATTGGGAAATAAAGGAAGGTATTTTGATGAACTTGAAAAAATATGGGTGAAAAAAATGATGAAAAACGAGATATCGTTTAGAATTATTATAATATTACTGAGTAATGCATAAAAATTTAATTGGTTAAATAAAATCTTTATTGTGTGGGCGAAAGTACTAGAAAATATGAATATGAAAGGCTATATTGATCATGGGAAAAATTGTGATAAGTCCAGTGATGCAACAATAGTATGATAGCCTTCAGTCATAGTAGTCCTGAATATACATTTAATTAAGATAAGTAAAACTAAATATTAATTTTTAGATGAAATCTTTTAAATAATTTTTATTTTCAATCAAGGTAGAGCTCCAACATGCCTCGATTCTTTGTTAAATACAAAGAAATAAACACTACGAAGGACTGGCTCAAATCGGAGTGTGGCTCAATTTCAGTATTTTACTGCGCTCAAAGTTTATCTAGGGCATTTGACACTTGCCAATAAAATTCCAAGCTTTGAAATCATCAATTGTCAGTGACAGCATCTAAAGAACAACGTATGTCTAATGAAACACGTAAAGATTCATATTCCTTCAATCGGAATGAGTCACCATAATTTGAACTTTTCATTGCTATCACACAATGTGGTGCTGCGTTTGCAGTGCTGTTGCTCCAGATAAGGTATGTTCACAGATAAAGTATTAATATCATATGGTATTCAAGGTAAGAAGAGGAGTCTAACCCATAGAAATACACTATATAATCACATAGGTTTGACTCTTAAGGACGTTAGGAATGTAATAAATAATGTAAAGATGTTGGGAGGCGACCTCTTTGGACAGCAAATATCTAGTTTGCATGCTTCTCCAAAAACAACCAGAAAATTTTAGCTACCTACATACATTTTAAAGGTATCGAGAATTTAATCTCAGATTCATTCATATCCAACAAGACGATGGTACTACGGCGCTAACTCATGATTCC
The DNA here is from genome assembly GCA_963169105.1 of Ceriagrion tenellum. Classification (NCBI taxonomy): domain Eukaryota; kingdom Metazoa; phylum Arthropoda; class Insecta; order Odonata; family Coenagrionidae; genus Ceriagrion; species Ceriagrion tenellum. Next base: position 125,602,793 of record OY720639.1, on the reverse strand, counting down.
GTATCCATCGCTAGCCATGGCATTATAGAATTGTAGCAACATGGAGGAGATCGGCAATTACGGAATATTCACGCGCGAGCGCTGCCGTTCAAAATCCAATCCTCCCTCGTTCCCCCTTCCGCCCGAGCCTCTCGTTAGCAAGCAGCGCTAATTAACCACTCACAGCCACGCTTTTGTTTTGGCCCTGACGTCTTTCAATGAGTCGGATGCCGCCACTACCGCGAGGCAGGAGAACCCGCCGTAGCTCGGGACGCTACGGCCCGCTGCCGGGGACGTGTGTTAGAATTTCGATCCTCGGGCTGGCGGGGTGACTGACCTCCTACGCACAGCGCGGGAGGGCGTGACGCGGCGTGGACGTGAATCCAAAACGACCAATGGGATAAGGCAGAAATGCCAGTTTTTCACTCAGCGTTGATTCAAGCACCGCTGTGTTTGCGTAGCGGAGCGTCCGAGATGCGTCACCTGTCAGACATGCGAGAGAAAAATGTGTGACTGGGAGCAATGGTGGCATTATGGACCTCGTCTCTTTGGGGAAGTCTAATTTTAATCTGCAAAATGTGCAAAAATTTCTTAAAGAGAGGTAAAAGTCATCCAATGGTGAAACCGTATCACAAAATCAGCCTCTGAAAAGGTTACAAGGCGCACTAAGTTCGCTGACATCAAGATCATACGGTTTTCAAAGGAAGAAAAGGAGTCTAACGTATAGAAATGAACTACGCAGTCACATCGGTATGGCTCTTAAACTTTGAATACGACGTCTTCATCTTATTATTGGAATATTGTTGATTATCAGGATGAGAGATTGAGACTAATGGTGATAAACTACTTCAATCTGCATCTAAATCTACTTATTACCCTGAAAGCCACCACAGGGACGTTTGACAGGGGATGACCTATCACCAACATAAACAAGAGTGAAGAAATTAACTTTTCCCGACCTGCACCATACTATGGGTATTAAAAAAATGATACAGAAACTACTAAACAAATCTTTAATATAAATATGTAAACGTAACGCAAAAGTTATGCAGAGAACATGCAAAACATTATGTTAACAATACTCGGGAGGTTTTGGAACATGCATTAGGGGTATATGAATTAATTAGCTACATAACCTGTCAACTAACCTACTTTAAGATCTAATAATAGCCATTATGGTAACTTATCAATCGCAAAAAAATATGTTAAAACTTTCTGTTCTACAATCTTTTTCTCTTATTTTATTCTTTTATCTGATATACCGTTGTATGTTGGAGTTCGCAATATATTGATAACTTCGTCGGAAAATAAATTTCGTCGGCATATTCAATCATGCGGATAAGAGTCATCCTGATGGCATTATACGTACCACTCGCCCAATAGTTTAAACAGCAATCAAATGGACGCTAATGCTGGTTCAAATACTCCCGAAAAAAATTTCTTCTTCCGCTATCGAACGATGAATGCAAATTGCAAGGTGTCCTGGGGCTATTTCAAGGGATTTTTGCAAGAAGAAGGTAATTATGAGGCATTATGGTGATATGATTCTTAAAAATAACATATATCAGGCACAAATCTTATAGTTCCACAATTAGAGACGCCAAGTGACAGAGTGAGAAACATTTTCTGAAAAATATATAAGTAAATATTAGAAGGGGAATCTATTATGCGTAAAATATGAACTCAGACATTTCCCGTGTACGATGCACACGTGTAAAAAATTTGAGGGAACAACAATTTTCACAATGTTATAAGTATTTGCTAAACGTTGATCATACCATAATTTAGCCAGTGATTCTGTGTGAAACTAAACAGCAAGCAAGAAATATATACCAATTACTCCGTTCCCTTCCGGGGTATGACATATGACTACTTGAAAGTTTCAAATAGTCATACGTCAAAAGTCACAAATACATATTTGTACACCTTACTCTGCTTCAATAATTTCCTCCATTTTGACCTATCCTTGTAAACCTCTTTTACCTCATTTACCCCCATACACTGCTTCACACACGTCCTCCTGTTTCTAAGGCTCCTAATATTCCTCCTCCTATGAATTTCCTCAACCGCATTTAACCACAACTTTCTCGGCCTAACTCTACCTCTTGCACCATTTATTTCACTCTTATACATATGTTTCGTTATTCAACTCTCATCCATTCTCTCAACATGGCCAAACCAATGAAGCACACTCCTTTCATATATGTCCATTACTGGAGCATCTAACCAACATTCATCTGTTACCCACTCATTCCTGACCCTATCCATCCTAATTTTGCCACAAACACTACTCAGATAACTCATACCCACAGCGTTTGGTCAACTTTTATGTTGATCCTGACATACCCATGTTTCACTACCATACATCATTCCTTGATATGCTCCACATGCTACTTACCACTTTCCTTCCAGCATTCGCACGTCTCTTTATCTCCTCATCTATCCGCCCATGTTTCGCAAACATCTTACCTAAGTACGCAAAATCATCCACTTGTTCAATTACTTCACCATTCGCCCTCAACATACAGTTTTTCTACCCATTCTCCTTAGCAAAAACTACTACTTTAGTTTTACATGAATTTACCCACAATTTCATTCACTCTGTTGATTCACAAAACTCATCTACAAGCTTCTTACAGATGGCTTCCTGATGGCTCTCTGAGATCAAAACAGCATCATTCGCATGTAGTAGAACTCGCACGTTTATATTTCCAATCAAAACACCGTCGGTTTCACTACATGCATCTCTAGCACAATTATCCATAAATACATTAAATAGCCCTGATATTGCTCTCATCCCACATGCTTTCTCCACTTTTGTTCTTTACCGCTTTCATTTCCCTTCCAACTTCCAAAACAGCTTTTTATAGGCTATAAAATCGCTCTACATCTTGGTAGCTTCATCTGCACGCATTCTTTCCTTGCTCTCCTTCGCAACGATTTTGCATTCATTCTTTTTCTTTCTGTAGATCTCACATGCTTTAGTACGCTATTCCTCTGGTTTGGCAGAATCATATTCTTGTACGCCTCTTTTTTTTTCTCTGACTGCAAGTTTTACTTATTCATTCCAATCAAGCATCGCCTTTCATTTTTCCTACCAATCTTTTTCCACATACACTTTCAACATATTCTAGAATTGCTGCTTTTTAACACTCCCACGCATCATTCACATTCTCGTTTCTGATATACTCACTCGTCCCATTCTCTCAACTTCTAGGATAGAGCATCCTCAACCATGCAACCATACTGCATTCTCACCTCACTGTACAGCAACCTCTCCACTTTTACTCCCAACTGCTTACGCGCAATATTCTTCATTGGTACCCACTTTCTGCCCAGATTCACTTTGGAGAGTACTAAATAGTGATCTGTGCCACATTCAGCACCCATCATCGCTGTCGTGTCCCACACTTACGCCCTCAATCTCTCATCATACACAACGAAATCAATCATTTTACAATCGCCCCTTTGCCAAGTATACATATGCATTCTCTTATGCTTAAATCATGTATTTGACATAGACAATCCTTTTTCCAAGCACACACTCACGAATTTTTCACCATTATCACTAATTCGAGGGTCACCAAATGGCCCAACCACCCTCTAAGATGCATCCGGCCTCACACCAACCCAGCCGTTTATGTCACCTAGTACAATTATTCTCGCACCAGAGTCACATTCGTTCAAAACCTCTCAGTTTTTCACAAAAGTCATCTTTCACACTGTCACTCTCTTCATCCACTGCATAGAACGTCACAATCACAACTCTCCTAATACCTACTTTCATGTAAACCCAGAGCAATCTGGGGGATACTAACTGGTACTTCCTTAATAGTGACTTAAGAATTTGTTAAAGAAGAATTTACTAAATGAAAAGAATGAATAAATTGCTAAATGGAAAGTAGAAAAAGATATATATAGTGAGGAGACGCAGTAGTATAACAGCCCATTAATGTTCATTCCTGGAAATTTTTATTTCATATTTTTTCAGTCTAAAATACGGCATATTAATTTAAAGTTGGGGATAGGAAACGGCATTTTCGGTAGAAACAGTCTGGAAAATCATGTTTAGAACAAGGAGTGACTTATGGACATTCTATTAACTGGAGTGCTTTGAATTTCCTCGCCAGCTTCCTAAGGCAGCTCGTAAAACTATTGAACCTTCAAGTTCGTTGTGATGTTGTCAAGAGAAAAAAGGGGGATTTTAGATATGGATCAAAATACTGCCTATGATAAGAACTGTTAAATCCCTCGAATTCATTCGTCGACCATATTCTTCTAGAATTTCTCAATACTAGTACGGGCATGTTTTACCCACTATTGGCTATGAAATTGGACTAGGAATATTTCGTAAATCATTTCTCTCGAATCCTTTCCCCTAAGTCCCTCTCCCTCTTTCCCAACCCTCGACTTAGCTCTCTCTTGAATTTTCATTGTTCATCCCTTTAAACTCCCTTTGCCGTTGAGATAATCCTCAAGTCCCATTCGTTTGACCTCCTCTTTCAATTTCGCTATTCAGGCCCCAACTTCCACGCCCTCTACCCCGGGCTTTGAGGGTAAAAGCACCCCTCCCGCCCATAACCCCATTACCTGAAATTTTAAACCTCTTGACTTACGGCATTATCATCAACCCTTTCTACCTCATCCTCACTCTTCCCAACTCCGTGGCGTGTCTCATAAGTATATTCGCCATTAACGAATAGATGGTGGGTCTGCCTCGGGGTGAATTTCCATACCGAAGGGCTCATGAAGAGAGAGAGTTGTAGCTTTTTTGCATCCTCCATTCTATTTTTATCAGTATTAGTATGCACTGAGCGTAAATATAAAGGAAAAAGTGAGTGTAAGAGATGTATAACATGAGAATATATCAGAAATTTTTCAAGACATGTCAATATGTAATCGATAAGTACAAGCCGGTCAAATTGTAAAACGATATGATAATATATTATTATTTTCGACGTATATTTTATTACGCCATTTGTAGTAATATAGCAGAGAACAATGGGATCAACGGCAGATTGGTTTTACTAATTCATGATGGACTTTTATAGACTTAGAACATCACTACTCAGAATTTCCTATACCTAGATTGCTGGGAAGAAAACTTGAAAAATCAATTCAACAAAATGTAGGAGAAAAGAACTCTAGGGTTGATTGTCGTGGAAAGTCACCAGCCATTAATTATAATACTTCTCCAGTACTTTACAGCGCTTCCCCCTAAACGGAAACATGTACTCCGATTTTATTCCCCTGAGCACCGTAGGCGCATATTTAACTTTGACTGAGATCATAAACATCAGCTTCCAAATACTCGCCAAGTGATATAGAGTACCTACCTATATTTACCATGTGTCTTCTTTCACTGTGAGAATCAGCCCAGGCATAAGATTTTTCAATATGACTTTCCTAAATTTGCCTTATTAGCGAGCGATGTCCTCAAAATTTTAACTGCTTACCGTTTTGAGTTTGAACATTTGTTCATTTTACTGTCACATTTTGTACGACCTTCAGCTATTAAATTAATGCCACCCCTGTCAAAATAGATGCAGAATATTATATGTCTAACATTTATCACGCATTATTCTCGATACATGCTATGGATAATTATTTTATGATATATGAGTTCAAGGTGAATTTTGAGTGTTAACACACGTTATTTTTACACTTCTCCAATGCATTTTTTCAACTTTCATGAAGCGGAAACTCACCCTCGATATATACAGTCCTTTCAGTGCAAATTAAGTTAAGCCGCCAGCGTGAATAGCTAGTAGATTCACTGAGGCATAAGACACTGTTGCAATCCGATGCTTTTATTACGTAATCACCAATCCCTCCCACACGGAGTAATTGCAAAACGTCACAAGAGTGTTGATTTTTCCCGTGCGACGGCGACACGCGTGCAAGTCTGAGTGTTGAACGCGCGGTGGGACTGACTGGGACTCCGTCCCTCATCAGCTCAGTCCGTGGAGCGAAGAGGCGTTAAGGGATGCAGCAGTACCATGGGTGGTGGCGGAAGCAAAACGATTTACGCGGGCCTCATCCAAAAGTTAGTGCAAACCAATCGGGAGGCTTAATCGTTGTGGACGTTCAAACATTTGCCTTACGCCCTCTCGCACCCGATAAGTGAGGGAAATGCGATTACACGCCACCCTGAGAACGAGTCTCGTCAAGCCGATGCTTATTTTTTCTATTCCATCCGCAGTAGCAACTCAGATACTCTGGAGTTTAACGTGGCTATTCATGAAGTTTTTCAGGGGTTTAGCTTCAGCAGTTTATCCTGAATAACTTTTGATTCCGTACTTAAAATACATAGATACTTTTAAACCAATGCTCATGCTTACACTTTGATTAAAAAAAGAATGGAAATTTAAATCTTATCGCAAGTGAAATGGATTATCTCATGTCAGATCTCACTGCAATTTACTAAAGTAGGATTGTGCAACAACTAATAAACCTTTAATGAGTAAATCTGGATCGAGCACCTGTAAAAATAATGAGGCCATGAAATGACGCTAATCCTACTAAGTTGAATGGTTTCTCAGAAACTTTCATGCGTATACAATTTGAAAAAGCGCGTGGTGCATTAAAGAAGTAATTTTTTTGACCAACATCTTAAAAATTAGAACATTTTCAGCTCTTGAACCACGAACTAGTTTGAAGGTGTGCCTTCATGAATGTCACTCCCAAAACTTATATGAATCTTCGTTTCATATTTAGAGCTGCATATATAATAACTTCCGATTGTTATTTAAGTTTATCTTATGTTGAAAATGTGGCATTAACCTACTGAAAAATCACAAAACTTTGATTGAATGTTAAAATATAACTAAAAATTTTACTTTATGTTATATTAATTTATTTTTGAAATTTTGGCTAAATATTTTAAAGTTGCATCGCACATAAATTATTATGTAATAATATTTCATTGGCAAGTTAAGGATGTTTTTTGAGGAAGTTTTTGGATCATCAGCTCAAAATTTTCGGGATACCACTCAAAATGTTAAGTTCCACAAAAGTAAAACATTTACAGAAGAATTATGGTAATAACAAGACTCCTGACATGCTAGCCTTGGCCCAAAGCTTTCCTCTAAAATGCAGCGTATTCACAAACTTTTACGATTACCAGAAAAAGAGGGATTATAAAGTAATGAAAGAATATACCAATGTATCATAACAAATACTCACAAATGTGAGAGGGTGTTTCCCTAAAGTCAAGACCCATCAAAGTGGAATTTAAAGTAGCCTATGAGAAAGAAATGAATGAAATACCTCAGAGAGGTAATCTGCGTCACGCAGCACGCATTTTTTTACTCACTTTACTTACGCTTGATCTTTCAAGTTAATTGTGTGTTTATAAAAGTTGGAAAGATAGCAAGCTTGACAGAATGAGACTCACTATAATTTACGAATCGGTTGTCGATGATGCATGTTACGACAGACTTGGAGTAACGCCCGCCAGAATTGGAGGTAAAATACAAATGTGACGGGAGTGGGTTGAAAGTATATGCGAAAGAACGCCAATCAAAATAACTAAATGTTCTTAGCATAAGATTATTTCAAAATATTAGCTTGATGATGGGTGCTTGCGTGAAACTTCAAGAATTCTAATTTAATATTTTATGGGAGGTAATCTAATCAACATCTCTGAAATACCAAGAAATAGATGATTGATCACGTCTAGTACAAATAACGCCTTATATTAGACGACCTTCAAGATCAAGAGATGAATAAGCAAGAGATAAAAAGACAAGGTTAGAGGATATCCCGTATCTCTAACCAACCCGTACAAAACTCACCTTCTCCAGAGATGTTCTCCCGAAGTGAACATGCCCTGGGGATGTACGCGATAATTCCCTTCCCTCCCGTCCCACGAGTGAATTCGTAGTAAGGGCCTCCCACTATGCCCGGCCCTTGCAGACGAGCAGAAAAGAGGAGAGGAGGAAACACAAGGGGTGAAGGGCCCTGGGTGTATAAAACATTGGTTGCTTCCGCTGATGAGATGAAGGAACAGTGAGATCGTGGGAGGAGGAAGGGCTGGAGGGGAACAGTTGTTACTTTTCCACCCTTAAGAAACATCCCATCATCCCCATTCTCCGACTTCCTCCTCCTAAACTACGACCACCCCTTTCCCTCTCGCGTCCAACATTAAATATTTACACATTTCCCCAAAGGGGAAAGTAAAGGGGGTGGGTTAGTGGGTTCCGCCTTTGCACCCCATGCCAACCACCTCATACGAACACCCTTCCGGTTGGCAGGAAGCCTCCAGGTTCTACCGCCAGGTGGTGCCCCCGACGGAGAGGGATAAAAAGAGGAAAGAAAGGAAGAAATAGCGGAGGTGAGAGTCGTGTGTGGATCTGTACAATACTCCAATGTATTGACTATGATATGATGACGCGGTTTGTCATCCACTGGGATATGCGACATATTTCGCATCTTGTGATAACATCTGATGCACAAATTCACTACTAGAAAACAAAAGAAAAGGCAATGAAATATGTAATTACGCCGCAATATAACTCTAGGGTCGAAGAGAAAGCATACTCTGATGCCGGAGAAAACAATATGAAACATTTATAAAATAAAATTTAGATCCAGGTGGGTTGGAGGCATTATCAGTCGCGAATATTAACGTAAAGAGCGTAATGGAGAAGGAACGAGGAAAGTAATGGGGTTGGGTAGGCTAAAGGTTGACTAAAGGTTAAGCAAATGCATGATCCAGATAAAACGAGACTTGGGAAAAAAGGAGCAATCTTGGCACAAAGGACTAAACAGATGACACAGATGAGTAGAGCCCTTCTGCAATCAACTAAACTGAGAACTTATGATTATGAATTTTAGAAATTAGGTGTTTTCAGCGATGTTTACATAACAATTCTGTGAGTTTTCTTTGCTGACCCTTCGTAATGATCAAAATATTGCAACATGCATTAGAATTCCGTGGAGTTTGAGTTTCACGTCCATTGTATACCATATCTGACGTTTAAATATTATTTATTGTAGTTTGATCCATTCAAATTGTGAAGACTACTGTCCATTACAGCTTATTATATAATTAAAAAATAGTAATAATAAGTTGCTTTAAATCTGGCACGATGAAGAAAGTTATACACATGTATGAATACGTTGATTAACAGCATATTTCAAAACACAGCCCTATCCTAGTATAATAACCCGACCTTTCATCGTTTTATTAATAGACTCAGCGGGCTGCACAAAGTGCAGGGTTTTACATTTAACTGGGACGCGTACTGAGTGCTTGGTATGGAAATATTCCACGCCTTGTATTCATTCATATGCCTTGTAGGGTATCTCGTAAGTTATCTTTCATGTACAGATAATTTTCAAGGTTTCAAGGTACAGATCATTTTCATATCGGCTCTCTAGTAGTTCAAATGTTGTCTTGAGGTAGTTTGAACGAAATATCGTTTTATTTATAAATCAATGAATTTGATCTCATTTTAAAGAAAAACATCTCACCTATCCAATTACACCAAAAATTTAACCCCTTACCACAGTACTTTTCGAGATATATGCCAAAAAATACCAGCCCTCTAACATGGGAAATGGTACGTGTATGCACTCCAGAGAGAGATTATTCACAAAATGAGGTATTTATAACACTAAGATGTCGTAAATAAATAACAGTGTGTAGTTTGTATGTTTTTTCAGCATAATTTGAAAATAAATCCTATTGTCACCGCTGTAGGTTCTTGGGTATCACAAAAAACCTTCCGTTTTGAAGGAGTTTCAAACGCACCGCGCGAAAAAAATGAGTCGATATAGGTAAAGACTTATTTAGATATTTTCATTTAATTACTTAGAATTTCTGTCATATAAAACCATATTATTGCACCATATTTAATGCAATATTTAATTGATATGTCCTATAGCTGGTGAAATTAAAATCTATCATTCGAATATGGTCTCTATTATGACTAGGGAACTATCTCGCTCGGACTACCTTAATTGCACTGGTAAATTGGTTGGTAATCAATGAAAAGGAGAAAACACAGGAGCGGTGAGTGTGTACTTGGCAAAGAATTTACTATCAGTAAGAGAGAAAGAGAGAGAGTTTCATGAGCAAGGCGTTGCAAGATTTTGAGAAGCGGCACATGATTAAGGAGGAGGACAAGGCAGTGGAGGAGGAGAGAGATTCCTTTAAACCCCTTGCACACACACCACTGTCTCCGCCACAACGGCGATATTTCAAGATTACGAAGCAAACGCACCTGGCAGTCGGAACGGACAAATGTATGTATTGCGGAAGTGTTGGGTCTCTTGGGGTGATGGGTGTATGGTGTAAAAGGAGGCGGTAGAAGTCAAAAGGAGTTGGAGAGATATGAGAATCTGGAACGGGAAAGGGCTGAGAATATCCTTCCCCAATTGATCGTGTACACCTCAATAGTTGGAAAGGGTGTAAGGTCCCATTCCTTCGTTAATTTTGTTGGTTTTAAAAGTTATGTACTAAGGGGATCCCCATTGAAAGAAACTGCAACGTCAAGAACACAAGAATAAACCCTTTACTGAATTTACCATCTTAGATCTATGTGAGACAAAATGGGCTACAATAAATGAACAAATCAGTTAACTTTTACGCTTTTAATTTATACAGGGAACGTTTGGACTCAGTAAGCCTGTACCAAGCTTTCTCAAACACCTTGAGTTTGCTTTGTAAATTGGAACGTAATCATATAGTAGAGGCTAAAGTTCTACTATAAAACAGATTTAGTCCCTTTATTATAAAATATCTCCACCCGAATCCATTTATCTACATCTTAAAGTTTGCACTGCTCTATGTCATGAGTTAAAAAAAGACATTCCACTTATTGAGGAGGGCATCCATATAGAAATTACTGCTATGTCAGCCGGCTCATCTAATTCCTGCACTGAAGGAAGAGTTCCTCTTTTTACCTCCTTTTCACCTCTGTAATTTTCTAAATACATGTCACGAATGAAAGGGTATCAGTTATCAGTTACAATGTGGAAATATTCTATATACATGATGGTAAGAGTAAAAACTCTTTAGCAATTTCCACACTCTTTTAATAAGTACCGATCATGGTTCCCGCACGTTATGTCTTTATCGAGATGTTAATTAAAAAAACGATTTTTTTATCTCTACCAATTTTTTACATGTTTACATATTTATTATAAAATATCCAGAAATTCATTTATTTATCTCTCTAGCACACGCCAACTCCTCCCTTCTAAAACTTACCCATTAATACTCGTTTGAAAATAAAGTTTCGTGTGACATGCTTTCGGGAAGGAAGGACACTGCGCACATGAATCTTTGAGATCGCACGCTACTGAAGGAAAAATTGGAGCACTTGATGAGGATTGAGAAATGTAAAGGGAGAAGCGGAAAAGAGAGGGAATATTCCAGTCACAGTTGCCCTCAAGGGTTCAAGGTTAACGCCCCCCTCGGTAATTGGGAGAGTGAAAGTGAAAACACGCTGAGTGATCGCACGTGCACGACATTTATGAGCCTAGTCCATTTGACCAACGCTAACGATATCAGCTTGACATCCTACCCCCAAAATACAGAGGACCGGTGTATATTTCCAGGCTAGACTCAACTCAACTAATGCAAGACTGACGGTGTGTGAACGTGGTGATATTAGCTTAGATATATTTTTGAGCTGCCTGAGGTTCACATGCAAGTTACCGCGTAGTGAATTAACGACTAAGGTTGATAAGATAAGAGAATAAATTCAATTAATCAAAGCAATTACTTACCTTAATGACGATTATTCTAAAAATAAATATTCAACAAAAAACACGTTAAACAATATGCCATACACATTACGTGTAGAACATAGAGGTGACTAAATAATGCATGTGTTGATAAAATGATATTATGACCAAGGAATCTTAGATAAACTTTTGCACTGCGAGCCTTATATCCATGTACATGATACTTTGGCTAAGAATGAAAAGTAGCTACTAGATGCCCAAGCCACGCTCCTTAATCTGAAATTCGGTGTCACACCCCAGCATGGATCATTCTTGTAAATTATTCCCTGTCGTCTGATGTAATGTTTTTCCTAAATATTTATTTCACGAATATTTTACAGAACTTGAACCTATCCTGAATGTCTAAATGCAAGGAACTGGGACGCTACTGCAAAAATATTAGATTTACAACACCAGCGGAACCCGTCACTGGAGAAAATCAGGAATAGTCGCATGAATATTTGGAGTAGGAGACCGGCAACACGACTGTGACTAGAACGGATGTCAAATGTAACCGTCAAGGACAGAAGCTCAAGCATGTAGAGGAAGGAGAGAATATATCTAGTACCAGAATCCCTCTACCCTAAAGGCACCTATCAGCCTACATTTCGTAAATTTACAAAATGAGGAATAGGAATACACTACGGTCTCTGTTACGAGATTTATATCCATAGATAGCTGAGTATACTGTTATTTTTTATATTGGTTAAGAGACGAAAATTCTAAGTGAATTTAAACCATATACTATTTATATTCCGCTTGTACCACATCTAATTCCATGAACCCGGAGATGGGATAAAACTTCTAGAAATTCCACCGACTGAAGGAACCAGTGAGATTTCAGGAAAGGATGTTCGACGCATCCTTGTTCGATCAATCACTTCTCTCACGCGCCATGTTGCACACAAGAAAGGGCCCTCCGGCCGATTTATGGCCAGCAATTCGGTCCAGTGTCTTCCGCAGTAGTTGCGATGGGCGCCTGCCTTGCGTGGGCAGGAGAATGGCGCGGGCGAATAAAACTTGGACTGGATGTTGGAAAAGGGAAGGCGAAGGTGACATTCTCAAAAATAATGGTTCTTTGGGCTTCAAGAACCTTGACCTTTAAGAGAACGGATAATCATAAAACATCATCAATGAAAACTTGGACTACAACCCACGGGTCAAACCCTGAAAAGACATTAATGTGATTACCATGATGAATGATAATTGAAACTAAATCCCGACAGTACTATACATGCTATTACCACGATGGACATAAAATCACTCACAGAAATATACCTGGAAACGTCTTTACATTAATTGCCATTAAGGAGTGCCCTTCCAGGATAAGTGCAGTAAAAATAGTTATAACCGTGAAGCCTTGATAACTGGCGATTTTTCAATAATTATCTCAATACTAAGCTATCCTTTGTTTCCTCTTTCACTTCTCCCACAGTCATGTATTGCTTCCTAACATTGTTTTGTTCTCCCTTTATTGAATTCTAGTGGACTTCTAAAATTTTTCCTCTTCAGAAACTCGTCCAACACATTTACGCATGAATTTATTGGTCCCCCACCTCCTAGGATTCCATTCGCTCATCTATAATGATTATGTTTTGTTATCCAATTGTCAATCATTTTACTGAAATGGTCAAAAAATGAGGTACATAGCCTTTATACATCTCTCTTACCAGAGAAACTACCCCGTCTTTTTCTGCTACCCACTCATTGCTTACCCCAGCCATTCTACTTTTACAGCAAGCACACCTCCGGTACATTATGTGTCTAAGCGCTATAGGAGATGCCCCCTCGTGCATGATTAGTAACTGAATTCCATGCTAAAAATTCTTATACTTTTCATGAAAAAATATGCAATAAAACAAATAACATCAAGAGATCGATAATTTAAGAATATAAGGGCCTCTTCATCCAGAGGGTAGCCAAATGAAACAAACGTCCCTTCAAAATTATATCATCATATCATCTCATATTGTGCGAATGAACGTCCATATGTAAATTGGCTTTTCAATTCTATTGAAAGGAAAACACTTATGAATTCAAAAATTCTCTCTATAAATACAACAATTTCACTGCTCAATAGCCAGCAATATAAAATCAACTCAATGAAACTGAAGAAGTAAGAAACTTTTAAGTGTAAATGTACAGTGGCGGAAAAAATTAACGCAAAACTCATTGGCGTCTGAATGAGGCGTACACGGGAACTAATTGAAATCGCTTTTCCTTCGACAACTTGACAACATTGAGACAGCATATGGAAACCGGGAATATTCAAACTCTCTATGAATTGATATCGATTTTACTCGTCATGTAAATAGTCATACTAATAAGGTTTACGTTCGCGAGATCGTCTGGGAGTTATAAACGTGATGAGCTTGCTTCGACCTGCACCCAGTCGAGGTTCCGAATTCGTAGTTGATTATATAAAGATGCTAACCATATTTTTTTAGAGCTTTGGACCGTTTAAACAAATTTCCTGGTTGAAACTTAAGAAACAATACGATGAAAGCATTATTTGTTGGGACATAAAAATTTTTTATCCTCCAGATCAAATTCTCTAACAATAAAATGTATTTCCGCGTTCAGGGAATAGCTGTGAACATCGTTTTAATAGGCCTCAAACTACTTCCGAGAAATATGATGCATTACAATTAACATTTTGGCGTAATAACCTGTGAATTTCATGTTAAAGTATGGGAAATCTGGTAGAATAGAATGGTTTCCATGATGAGAAAATTTTTCTTTACAAGCATTTCCAATACCTTAAAACCCTACGTAAGTTTCCGCCCTTGTGCATTCAGGTCATCCCAAACACTTAAATTTCTTAATTCCTCCGAACGTAGTATTATTTACTCTCTGAAAACTACTTTAAAAAATCCGGAGCATTTTATTTGGTCCAGTTTTTAAAAGAAAACATTAGAATTCCCATTTTTCGTTGTATAGTAAGAACCACTGGACGCTGCTTTCTCTTGATCGATGAAGTAGCCTAGAGGGAGAGCGTTCGTCTGCGGCCAAGAATGCCTGGGGTTCAAATCCTGGCGTGGCCTCTTTTAGTGCCTTTACAATTAATCTACGCGATGTGGCTTTATTGCAGCCGAAACTTCGCAGGAATCCGCGGAAGGCCCAGGGAATGGATATTGACCTCAACCATGAGTGTGTGAGTTTTACGCATATTCGGGCTTTGTAAAAGAATCAGAGCGGTCTCCTTGGTCGTCGAATGAGGTGTTTACTTCCTATTCTCGGGTACTCGACCCCACTTGATTTCTACGTCCTGACTGTCGTATGGTGCTCATATCCACTCATTTGCCAATTTACCACTCAGTGAAAAGCTATTCATGAAGGAGAGAACAGACCAGATCTCTGATTGTGTCAGTTACTCGATTTAGTGATCTTACCTGATGCTACATTCACCTTTAAATTAATTTGAAATGATTTAGTAAAGAGGGCAATTATTTTTATTAGGAATTATAGTTTGTTTCTATCTGCAGAACTTGTAAATACCGACTACTTATCTGAGTGAGAGACCAAACAAGTGTGGAATTCTCTTCAAAATATCTTTAAAACGGTTTTGGAAACTTTCCCAGCATTGTTTTCTAGGTTTGCTATGAACAATATATTAGCCGTGTAGTTCAACAGTTCAACTTATAGGATGGAGGATAATACTTAGAGGATAAGTTAAATTAATGAATCACTTATATACCTTTCAACATATTCGCAAGGAAAAATGTTTGGCTAAAATTACGCAGTTAAATTTTATGAGGAGAATTTTTATACCCACGCGTAAGTAATACTCCGACAAAAATGCATCGCGTATTTCCCCCTATGAAAGTGATAAAATACTAAAATAAATCTTTTTCCATGTAGCGACTAAGCAGTAATTAGATATTTTCCCGATGGTTATTTGTATACTCCTCATAAATCCGCAGAGTAGTCAATGGAGTACAAATTAGGAATGTGCACCATCAAAGATTATGCGATTGCTACGTCCCTAAAGAATCTATTTCTCTTCAAATGTGTCGTAATATTACTGCTTCAATGGAAGTTAAAGTTGTGAGTGCCGCCACATGAAGATATTAAAAGACTTTTTACAGGGTCATAAATTTCATCTCTTAGTAGTAATGTATTTTAACGGATGTTGAAAAGGTACACTATAATGCAACGAGTGGAAAAGGGTAAAATGTATGCGTAATTCTCTAAATTTGAGTTGTGTGTGCACATGATCACAGCAATTGATCATCAAGAAATATGTTGGTATTTACATAAAGAATGTGGATGTTTATTAGCCTTATAATCAATCCATCCCCCTCCATTCTCGATTTCCTGACTGAGTCTTTGCGACATGGAGTTGTCCGCATTTTGGTATCCTTTTCCTGGCTTCATTTCCCATCTTCTTCCACGATTTTCCTCATTGCATCTTAATTTTGGGTTGTTTCGTTTGAGGGGGTCGAAAAACGTTTGTTTCTCGCATTGTCCTCATAATAAACGCTGCGCTCCGTGCAGCCCGCTCCATCTATGTTACATGATTTTTTTTAACCATCTCCTAAAATTTTGACATTTGTGAACTCGCAAGTATTCCTAGTTGCGGACGAAAAATGAATATTGATAAGCATTTGAATAAACATAGTTCTTATTATAGCGGACATAAATTTAATGGTTTTCGTTTGATAGTAGTGAGAAATAGGTTTTTTTACTTTTAAACACCAAATAAAAGTTCAGTGGGTGAAAGTCGAAGGCGTAACACCCCTTCGGGTAATTTTTCGACGGATGTTTTTGCCTTTTACAAACCTACTATCCGATTCCTCCACCTGAGAGAAAAATGAGGTATACTTAAGGGCTAATAAGATCTTTCTTCCCCCAAGAATTGAGTGAGAGGCCGCTAAAACTTTGAACAATATCTCTGCTTGCGCTGTCCGCTCTGCTTGTTCGTCTATCGACGCTCGTCTCCATGAAGCAGTCATTAGTAAACCTTAGCCAAGTTCCGGGTGGTGATGGTCGGGGTGGTTTGTTGTTGTAAATAAGGCACAGGTTTCAAATTCTCGCTTCACCAGAAAGAAAAGGCTCGTCGCGCTTCGAAAAAATCGGAAGCACCCGTCAAATATTGTAAAGGGCGTAAGAGAAGTCAAATACCACTTCTTTCCTGTGAGTTACACGGCTGGCGTCCGAAACATTATTATGGCAGAAAAGGTATCGCCCGCAAAACTAGGGGAAAGTAAACTCTTATTAAAGGCATACTATTTCCCAAATCAATATAATGCGGCCTTCATACATTCCAATTTTGAATGGATTAGTATTGGCGGAGCTTTGTATCGACACAGGGGAACCTCTAGGGATCCTCAAAAGTCCTCCAAGATTGCTCTTTGCTTTAACTCAGACTTATGGTAGTTGGCCTCCAAACCCATGCATGAGTGGAACTAATGGCGTTTGATTGGAATGGACTGGGCTGATGAGGTGTAATCCGAGAACTACTTCTTTCTGTTAGTATTCCCACGAGAGTAGTATGCTTTTTCCTATCCTTATAGTTATTTTAAACGTTCGTATACAATACCACCACGCATTTCAAAAGTAACTTAGTTCACAGTAACGCATACGGACGCAAATAAATTCACCGCAAGGATACGGAATATCATCTTAAATTCACCTTGACATAAGAAAGTTCAGTAGTTGTTACTGGGTTGCAAACCTGAATCGCAACCATGGTTCTTCATGATAGTATTGTTCGAGTACGCTCATGATTTCGAAAACGTGATCGTCATCAAGAAAGATCTGGTGCTACATAGCATACATACATAGTGGAGTGCGCTCCAAGGACCTTGAGCATTGCCCTACCAATGCGGCTTGCCTTTTGGATGACGATAACGACCATAAAAAGAAAAGAACCGTGACCCCACCCCTTGTCGAGACATTGTTGACTTTAATTCAATTTCTGGTCAAGTAAATTGATTTTTATTAGGCAAATTTTATCTCTTTTGTATTTAACAAAAAATTCATATTATCAGCCAGTCATTGCAGCTACACATTACATTCATTCATAACGCCAATATGAGAAAATGTATATAAAAACTCATTTGTGTTCATTAAAAATCAAACACGGACACTCTTTAGCTAGCCAAATACATCTGACAGCTACAACATTAACCGTTACCTATTAATTTATTTCATTAATGTCATTTTACTCCAAACTGAAGTCTTTTAAAAGGCTTTTCTGTTAATTGAAAATGTGCGGCAAATTTATAGCTAAGCATATAAGATATTATGCAGTCAGACGTAATTGAGTTGTTTATCCATAACTACACCTAATTTCGGTAAACTTTTCGGAATGTTTATTCGTATATCCTGCAGTTACTAGATAAAGCTTAACAGAGGACAGCTCGTCACCAAGCTTCCTGTGATAAAATGAAAGAAATATCGGGAAAATATGCCTAGATTATTCGGTATCGATGCGAGCACATTTATTTTTATTTCTTGAAATTATATATATTTACGTATGTTTTCATAGTTTAATCCCATTCTGACACACTAAAAACGGATTTATATTGGGTCAAGAACGATTCATTAATAAATATCCGTTTTGAGTTTAATAAATATCCGTCCAAGGAACTTCGTCAATCTACAAATGGAAAATCGTGAAAAATTTCATCACGTAGACTATACTTATTTTAATTAAATCTTTTTTGTATCGAAATTTGGTGCGGATAAATCTCGATTTATATCATTTCGGTGAAAAAGACACAGTACACGTCATTCAAAAAGTTCCTCGGAAAGTCGACCACAATAAATATCCCTTGGTGGAAGAATATGAAGATTTCATCATATATACCGAATTGGGTGGGATAGTGAATATTTTTTTATGATCAGTCTTTCTGTATAAATGATATCATTCGACGTAAGAACCATGCTGAAATAAACACGGCGATACACCGCGACTGAATGTGCGAATAATATGAGAAGAAAGCTCAGAAAATGAGGCGATTGATGACTAAGTTTTACGCTCCAGCAAATGTGAGTTCCATTTTGGATTTCAAATATTTGCGGTAGACGATGTTTTCCTCAGTGTTGCCAGTCTTTCCAGTGTGTACTGCTCCTAGAAGTTCCCGAAAATGCCGCATTCTGGCGCGCGAAACATTTTGCGTTAATTTCTTCCGCCACTGTACAATGGCATCGTCATACTAAGTGTATTCTACCGATCAATGGTGAATAACACAGTCATGTGGTAAAGTTAATGCGACCCAAGTTAAAGTTAATTTCGACCCAAGAATTTTACATTGTATTAACAAAGGGCGGAAGCTTGATTTTATTGAACATTTTGAAATCGTAAATAGCCCTGATACCTTATGTAATGACCAAATGTTCCTCTCTCCCTCGCCCCTCCTCCGAATTCACCTACCGTCACAAATAAGCCCTTCGACCTTGCCCCCTCTTTAAACCTCAAATGTGACCGTTAACAATTCGTTCCCCCCCTCTCCCTCCACCCTCCTTCCCCCTCCATACTTTGTGTGTGTTTGCTACATATAAGGGGAATGCGACCCAAAAGATTTACCCGAGGAAGACACGCGGTGTCGAAACCATGGTCGAGTTGAATTATAATGTGGAATAAAACAAAGTACATATCTTTTATTATGAGTGAAATCATTAATTTCCACCAGGTGAAGCCGGATAATATATATTATATTCGTAATGCTTGCTCAGCAGAAAAGGCACGTTTATTTTTCAAGCTTTCAATCAAACACTGGGTCGCGAGCCTTAACATTTACTTCAACAATAAGTGTCTGAAGCTTGGTGTAACGCCGAAGTACGTCAACATATGGACTACATCATCGTCGAAACCTGCGAAAGCAGCCATCGCAATTGCCAAGAAAACCTGGATTAGGCAGGAACTTAAGTGCTGGTGCGGAATCAGACATTCCATATCACACTACTTATATTATCTGCACATGGACCTGGTGAGCACAATGAATATCTAAGAATGGACCTGCATGGAAGATCGTGTAAGGAGACGTGTGAGTGTAGTTGCCTTCCAAAAACGTAACACAATTCATAAGAAACTTACAAACCTGTGTGAATCTCAAATAGGTCCTAGGAACAGAAAGCTGTTCCAAACAACTAAGGACATCTCATTTTACCCCAGAGTGTTGAATTTGTCCAATCACACATTTTCCGAAGCTGAATTGACCCTCCTTAACAAAGGTTATCAATACACCCCCAAGAATCCATTTTCCCGTAGTGCAGCAATTAACGTCGCAGCTGACTGCGATATCGCCTTGCATATGGAGCAGCTAGGAAGAAAACAACTAGCGGCCTCTTTGTTTGTAATACCTACCGTTGAACCTAAAATAATTTTGCTCTAAACACAATTGTCATAAAATTTTGATCTCATTGACTATATGAACATTGCAGTCTGGCAACAACTTTTGCCTCTCAACATAAATATCGCCGGAGGGATCCAACTCCACTAAGAACAATCCGCAACATCAGAACTTCGCTTGAGGAAGCTGATATGGTATTGACCAAAGCTTACAAAGGGAACATTATAGTTATCTTGAATAGGAGTGATTATGTGAGTAAATGCGAAACATTCTTTAATGACTTTGGTTTTGGTGTGCTGAATAGTGACCCGACCAATAAATTTCAAAATGCCTTAAGAGGATGGTGTCAGTGTGCAAGAGTGTGTTGACAGTTAACGAAAAGTGGAAGTCAGTCAACATGAACCCCTTGCCACCTAGATTTTTCGGCTTGCCCAAGACTCACAAACCCAACATCCCCATTCGTCCTGTGGTTTCTCGCATTTTCACCCCGTGCCACCAAATAACGGTAAAATTAAATAGCCTATTGAGACATTATTCCGCATTCAAAGCCAAGCATAGCATTCAAAACTCAGTGGAACTGGTGAATAAGATATCCAAAGTTAAACCCCCACTCAAGGCCAAACTCGTATCCTTCGATGTGACCAATCTTTTCACATCAGTCCCAAAGATGAAGCCGCCTCCTTAGCTGTAAATTTCATTGAAAGTACAAATTGTGATGTTCATATAGTGAATGAGATCAAAATTTTATTACAATTGAGTTTAGGGCAAAATTATTTTAGGTTCAACGGTAGGTATAACAAACAAAATCTGGTCTTTCCATGGGGTCACCTCTGTAACCATTCTTAGCCGAAATTTTTATGGACAGTTTAGAACATAAGTTATTCAACTCCAAAAATTCACTGTTAAATAATACTGGTTATTGGTACCGCTATGTAGACGCTGTAATATGTTTGTGGTCAGGCAGCTTGCGCCAGCTAGATATTTTTACTAAATTTCTAAATTCGCTACACAATTCCATTAAATTCACTATGGAATTGGGAGGAGAGTGTATAAACTTTCTCGACTTAATCATAAATATTGGATAGGGACACCGCAACTTCTCCATTTCCCGCAAACTCACCTTCACTGATGTCATAGTTCCGGAGAAATCTAATCACCACCATTCCCATAAAACTGCATCTTTTAAATCAATGGTTAATAGACTGATTAGGATTCCAATGACCTTTAAAAACCTCCATAAAGAACTTAACATAGTTAAACTTATTGCTCAGGGGAATGGATATGACTCAAACCTAATAGATAAATTGTTAGAACGATCATGGGTAAAACAAACAATAAACAGAATGACCTCAATGCCTTTCAAAATTGACAAACCAACTCGCTGGTGCAAGCTACCTTTTATTAACAAACTGTTATATAAACTATGTAACACCATTCCAGCTAAACAGACCAGAGTATCTATTTATAACCCTCTGACTTTAGGCAAATTACTTTTCAATTCTAAATACAAGTACGAAATCTCAGAGAGAATCTCCATACTTTGTGTGAGTTTGCTATATAAAAGTGGAACGCGACCCAAAAAATTTACCTGAGGATGACGCGGTATCGAAACCATGGTCGAGTTGAATTATAAATTGGAGTAAAAACAAAGTACATATCTTTTATTATGAGTAAAATCATTACTTTTCACCAGGTGAAGCCGGAAACTATATCTTATATTAATGAAAATGAATATGTATTGAATGGAGAAAATTCACAGTGAAAAAAATACCTGCAAGTGAGCATCGTCAAGATTTCTCCCTCCATCATACGACGAATCGGTCTAAAAATGTACTAAAATGAATGAATTCACAATGGTAAAATATTTGAAGGAAGAATATTGTTGCTTAGTTTTGATCTACATTAATTCACCAGCTGCAATACAGCACTTTGAGAGGGAAAAGCAGTGCTGAAAAATTTTCCTCATCGGAATTAAAAACAGCTGGCTCTTCAATATTAATTACGCGGAACCTGGAGACAAAATGTGGCCTTGAATTTGAAGTTCAAAAAGAAATACTTCGGATTCCATTCACCACAAAGAAATTCCACAATTGTGATGAGCGATGGGCCGGAAACGAAACTAGAGCACGAAAATTGCATACAGCAGACAACCAAACAGAGACCTCCGGCACAGACGATGCTACGGTTTGAAAGCCATCACCAATTTTGAAGGCGGAAATAAAATGCAGTTTTAAAGTTGGATGAGTTTCCCATGGGGTGGAAACAGACAGCTGCTTTTCAACATCCAATGCTTCATTCACCTTTTTCCATGCCTGCAGGGGTCGCTTCAGGGGAAAAAATAATTCATTGGTGTAAATTCCACGAATTCCTTTGACTTCTTGGTGCGGCACGAATCCAACGCAAAGGAATCATGGGCTGAAAGAATAATGACAAAAAAATGTCGAACAAATAATTATAAGAACCGCACACGTCCAATCTCCTCGCAAACGTACCCATATATCACTTCTGATTTTTATCGATGCGGGATTTTTTGGCCTTCTCCTCCTCCTTCTTCCTCTATCCACACTCACTCGATCGGGCATAATTTATTCATCGTCCCAGAGAATCCTGTATTATTGATAGAATCCGAAACATTCACTCGTCTGCCGATGCGGCCCATGCCTCCGTGTGGAGGCGGAAAAATTGAGTGTTGGTCGAACGTGGAGGGAGTGAACAGGAAGAGGAATGAATATCGACTGGTGACCTCGGTGATGACAGACAAACACGGAGGGATATGGACTGGCAGAAACCTTTTTTAGAACTAGCAGAGGGGACTGGGATTGTCACTGGTCGTTCAATCCTAAGATTGGTTGACTGCAGTCACCATCCTTCCTCATCCTATGATAGTTCCCTTACTCCCTTGTTGTTCTTCCTAAGTGATTTCCTCTTTATTTGATCTATATATTTAGCTTTCGTTCTCCATCAGTCGTTTTTTTCCTCCATTTACCTTTAGCTATAATTTTTGCAGGCTAGTTGTGCCTCAGGGAAGGCCCAATCATCTTATTCTTCTCTTATGTATCGTATTCATTTGGTATTTTCCTATTCCGCTACCCTGTAGCCTTATTAACTTTTATTTCGGTAAGTGGAAATGAGTAAGTAAGGTAGTTATCGCTATACAATAATCGAACTTGACTATTAATGAACTTAATTATAATTGAATGATGCCCACGCCTACAATGAAATAATTTTCTTTTTTCCGTTAGCTAAAACAAGGCGCTCAGTCATTTCTGAAACGCCAAGAAAAGTGGATCTCTTTTTATAACTTTTTCCATTATGTATATCCTATCCTCTTTCCAAGTATTGTTTATGCAGTGTAAATCACCATGTCCCTTTCTTGACGATATAACCTTCAAAGGAGAACTGCTATATCACGAAAAATATTCGATTGCAAAATTTACGACGAATCGCATTGAAATATTGAAATCAAATGGCCACTCGCAGCAAACCGTATGGCATCGTTTTAAATCGAATATCAAATATTATCACGTGATCGTGCAAATGTCATGATTTGCATGTCAGTGGATGCATTTGTGCATTTAAGCTCTCCCTTGTTAGCGATAATCATCAGCGTTCACAGGGACATAAGTCCACAACCATGCGATCACTTTCGGTATAACATTCAAATATCATTTGCACATTACGGAAGGTAAATTTTTAAACTGCTAATTAGTTCGTTGTACCAGATACCTATTATAAAAATAAAACTTTCTCCGATGACGCTTGCTGAAAACTTATTTTGATAAAAAGATATAGAAAGCCGGATGTCATGTGCCAACACACTACTAAGTGCAGGTTTATGAAATCACTTTATTTTTTTAATTTTGCAGTTTCATGGTAGATAAATCATTAAACTACGCCATAAGATATATTTTAGCATCTCAAATACTTAAAATTCCGCAGATATTCTCACAATGCCAAATGCATACCTTGGAACCTGAGTACCGTGACGTAGTATTGCATATCGCGAAGTATATCATAATAGCCGCCTATCTATTAGGGTACCTGTAAATATGCGAAGTTGCACACAGAGGTAAGCATTCATATACCTTTTAGTGGATTTGATGCAGTTGAGATCCGATGAGGAAATAGTTGAAAAATGTAATAGCAATAACCGGAGATGCGGATGGTGGGATCTGAGAGACCTTATATATACTAACAATTAGAAACCGTGTTTTCGTTACCGCACCCATGCAAGTCTTTTTAACCCTTCTTGCCATTCAAGTTGAGTTAAAATAGTAGTCAACAAAGTTACGCAGAATTAGTCCTTCTACTACAGCCCTCATAGTTTAGAAATTGACTGTTTGAACTCTAACTTTTTGCTACGTTACAAACTATTTGGACGCGAGGAATGTAGCTACATTTATTTTCTCTTCGCCCGCTTCCGTTAATCAAATTAAAGGATCAAGAGATGGAGAGCCACTTTAAGGCAAGTGGTGCAAAAAATGTGATTAAAGAACTTTGAACGTTTTAAATCACTAAGTTTACCCGTGGCGTTGGGCGGTGGAAATGATTACACTTGAGTTGGCTGGATAGACCTCACCGAACAGCGGAAAGTGTAATAAATCACGGAGGTTAAAATTGACTTTCTTTTGTTCATTTTCATAACTACTCGCAAGATAAATGCTGACGGAAACGTATTCAATGTGCCACGAAAATTACTCTTAAAAGGATATTAGAAGACGGAATATACTAGCCAAAACTTTTTTATTAAATGATACTTTGTCAATCTAAGATTAATTAAAAGTTTTTTATGAATTCCGAAACCATAAGTTTATGATTAATTGACTGAGGCATTTAAATTTAGAATTCACGTCTTGCAAACAAAACAGTTTTATCAACAATCAGTAGAAATTATTCCATTGACTGCACAAATCCTAAATCCGTTTCTGGCCCGTCTGTTTTAGTTATTAAGTTGGGATATTCCCTTTTTATCGGGAAACAGACCGCAATACATTTTTTGTCTACAAACATGGTTTTTTGCTTCTATGCACACACAAAGTTATCGTTCGTAAATCAGTACTAGATTGTCTTTACAATTGTAACCCTAGTATGATGTACACCTAATTTATAAAGAGCAATGCCCTCAGCTGGCAAATAATTTTTGCAAGTATTCTCTTATAGTTATTGTTACATGCAATTATACATCAAAAGAGGGCAGACTTTCTATAAGTTTACGCTTACATGTCGGCAAATTTGAATACCGAATATTATTACTTTTATATTCAAATCCTTGTTACTGAAACCTTACATATTCATGCAAGAAGTAAACTTTTTCAGTCCAACAACAGATATATCTGTATCATGATTGTTCGTTCTTAGCAATTTCAGTGGAGTTTTCATTGCCCTCTGCCTTTTGCATGGAAATTGACCAATATATTCTGAGGGAAAAAGATTCTTCGCCTTTTCTAAGCTGCTTTTAATCAATTTTCAAGGATAATAATGCAAAAAAAACACTTCGATGCCTTCGTATTGAAATAGCCATCATGATTGGTCATCAATTCTACGATTGGTTGTCTGCAGCCCTCCATCCTTCCCTGACTAATGCCAGTTCCTTCACCACCCGGTATCTTATTTTGTGTACTTTCCTCTTTATTCGATATATGATCTTATTCCTGTGTCTTCCTCTGATGACGTTTTCCTCTATTTTGTCTTCAATTAAATTCTTCACAAATACATTGTTTCAGGGTGCGTACAATCCATCTTGTTATTTTTTCACTATAGTGTTCACCATATGGCCCTTTCCTCTTCTAATCTTCTGTATTCTTCATCATATTTTATTTTGTCTGTCCATTTTATACTCAGCATCCTCCACCAGCACCAGGTGTCAAAGACTTCTAGTCTGTTCTGGTCAAATTTTTCAATTGTCCATGCTTCCGATCCATAGAGTGCTACGCTCCACACAAATTTTTCACATATTTTTTCCTGGTTTGTATCGTAATCTTCTTTGAGCACAGAAGTTGCCTTTTTCCCATGATTGCCTTCTTAGCTTGGGCTACTCTCCACTTGATGTCCGCATTTATTGATGTAATGCATTATTAATCACACTAAAATCCTCATTTCATCAACCAAAAATGTTGTTAACACTTTTACACTCAAATTTCTGGAACAAATGTCACCATATTATAGCGATACGTCATTAAGACAATAGGTCAGTAAATGAATAATAGGTCAGTAAACGTCAGAATGAACAACGGATTCGACCATTCTTTTGATCTAAACTAAGGTGTGTTGTTGATGAATGAGTTTATCCGTGACGATTATCAATTACAGTAAGTACCTAACATCTTGAAACCGTAACTTCAACCGATTTTCGGAGAAAGACGCTATGCATGAAATATATCAAAATTCTTTAAACTTTGACGTGCAGTGTGAGATTAGAGGTAGAAATAATCATGATTTTAAATTCTTATAATTGCCATAAATTTAATTTCAAGTCAAGTTAAATCAGTAATTTAGCTTGACCGAACAAATTTATTAAGTTTGATTTTTATTGATAATTTTTCAGAAGATATATACCACAATCTTTCATAACATAGTGCTTGTGAAAGCTAATGTAGATGGTCTCTTTTCCTACGATACTTCCTACGATAGCGCGGGAAATACTCTGTATGCTGCATTAATTCATCTTTTGTGTCTGCCGATAAAAGCTTTCAATGAATCGACATTGCCAGTAAGTGGCACTTCCTTTATTAGAGACGCTGTAATTAGTTCGTTAAAAGCCTTTTCACCATCATTACAGAGATGGGAGGAGAACTTCGCTGGGCGAGCAGGGAAAGATATGACAAATTATTAATCACTTACTATGGTATCAGTTGATTGAAATATGGGTATTCAGTGTCAATAGGATATGTACTGGGACCTGCTTTTCAATACCAATTTCTTGGACCACCAGACTCGTACCGCACATGTAAAACATTACCGTAAAATATTTTTTCACGAGAATGATACAAGCCGTAATTTACAAAAAAGTAACAATATTGAGGATACTTATATATGGTCCACACCTACCTTTAAGTAATCAAGAAATAGAGGGAGTATAAGTAAAGAGTAGTAGGAGTAAAAAGAGTAGTAGGAGTAAAATTAAGGCGCATTTTTGTTGAATTAATAATGAATCAACTGAAAAATCTCATCATGTCTCTGCATTTATAAACAGTGTTGAGTCATACGGGAAAAATGCACCTAATGGAGTGAAAGCAAAGGATGTGGAGATAACATGGATGGAAAATACAATGATGCAATAGTAGAAAGGGATGAGAGAAGATATACTCCCGAAAGATATTGTTGAGCGCAGAAAAGCGTAACGAGGTGTTAGAAAAGATGTAATAGATGGTGTAGGATTACAGCAACGGTGTTTCTGCTGGGGTTCTGTTTTGCTCTCTTCTGGAATGACGTCACTCCTGAAACGGTGACGTCCTGCTCCGATTCCACCAAAACGAGGCACAACAATGCAGCACGCATTCTAATTATGACATCGTGGTTTGACGGAGGAAAATCGGTTGGCAGCAGGACTTTAAGGCCACACGTTCATGTTAGAATGGCAGTTTGGCCAATTTCGCAGCCAATTTCGAAGAGCTGAAAAGGGTTGGACGCTAAAGTAGGTTTAGGATAGGTTGGTTTTGAGAGGGCTGCAGCAAAGGAAAAGGGGAGGAATGCGGACATTTTGGCTTGGCGTTCTGGTCATGGGACATAACGTTTTGCCGGGGACACAGCAACGCCGAGTATGGGTTGATGAGACTGTGGGTCACACCGCAAAAGTGATTAAAACCAATGAAGGCCAAAAGTGGGCGTGTGCCGGCTGACTATTAGTGGAACTGTTCGAGGGGAAACTCAGGGTAATGGTCAGAAAGTACTGCAACCACCCGCTCGGTATTCGCGGCGGAAATTGAATTAAATGAGTCCGCCTGCTGGTACAGATGACTAGATACGGTCGCGAATAGTCAACACTAGGATAAAGCATCGAATGAATTGATGAATACAGACTAAAACGCCTCGCACTTCTACAAAAATAATTTACCTACACTTTTAAAAGGTTTGCGGTAACACTACAGAGGAGGAAGTTATTTCACATTGAAAAGACAAGCACTGGAATGCATCAAATATCATGAAACGTTATTTTGGGCAAAATACTGAAAGGAAAAAGAAGTATCAATGTTACGGGACACTAGGTATCGCTTTATACAGATTAAAATCAAATAAAATACGTTTGTTCAAAATAGGCACAAAAAACAAAGCTTAGTAAATACGGTGGCTTTTTCTTTCGGGGAGCAACTTTTATAGATTTTATATCATTTTCATTTGCTATGAAAGCTGGTTAGCAGAGTCAAGAGCTACAGTACTCATTCAAATTCTGTTCGTCAAAGGAAAAACATAATTTTTCAAAAATAATCAAATTATCCCATCTAAATATTATGAAATTCCAAAGAAAATCTTTTGAAAGTGATAATAGTTTATAGAAAACGAAAATATGCGCCATAAAGATATTTATACAAGGCATACTTTAATCGCTTCAATAACCGCTTTTATTACCATGAAATCCACCAAACCATCTCTGCTAAGATTCTAATCTTATAAGAGAAGATATACAGTGGTTTACATTTTCAAATGCTCGACAAATACACTAATGGTGGATACCGAAAATTTAAATAAGTGGATTTAGTGTCTAAAAGTACATAATTTCAAACTTTTCCTCCGCCAATATTCATTCATTCTTCATGAAAGGCTGAGCAAGGAGAATGAATTTCAGGTGTATATGATTCCATCAAATTTATGATATAATTGCATCAATACGAAATTAATAATGATTTTCTGTCCTTTCCGTGTTAGTCTTTGTCGAGAGAGATATCTTACTATTATAGCCATTTAGTGATGATTTGATTCTGCGCTAAATTGCATATTTCCAAAGGGATTTATCCTTATGGATCTTAGAGTTTAATTAGTACTAGCTGTCATTAACGTGGAACTCTAATTACTCGAGGAAATCATGCGACAAAAGGTATTTCCTTCTTGAACGTTGCATTCTTCATCTAACATTTAGTGTAGCGAGCACTGAACAGACATATTATCTTCACGGCCATCCAAGTAATGTAATGAATGCAGAGCAATGCTAAGGCTAGCAGAATTACGAATCAAAGATGAGCAGTAGTTATGGATAAGTCGCTCAATTGAAGCAATTCATGAAAAACATGATGGGTTTATGCAAATTTATCTTAGAATATAATGTATATTCTTGAAGGTTATTCCATAGTTTATAAGGTATCGATTTCAGCGTAACTCGGCCCGTAGAGTTCTATATGGTGAAAAGACAACTTAGTCTGATTCCACACTTCACTTTCTCTTAACGACCCAGGTTTCGACATATCCTATTTTCAAGCACCTTCTATAGTTGTCGAATATGATATCTTCTTACATGGTTTAGAATTTTTACAGTGGGAGAGTGAACAAAAAAATCTTTTTATCCCTTTAATGTTCAAATATTAGAAAAACCCGGGAATTTTTCTAACAATATGGTTGCTCAGAAATACTGTATGTACCTCGGCACTCTGAAAGCGTCTTAAATATATCACGACATTTTTTCAAATTCGAGAAATTTGTCCAAATAGCCTTAATCTACATCAACATAATACCCTGCAGGTCACCTCAAAGGTTGGTGGCAGGTGTCAGTTCACCCAAATGGACTATACTGCATCCAAATACAGCTAATGAAGCAACCACTATTGATGTATCAGAAATGCTTGCGTAAGTGCAAATGCTTATCAGATGGTGATATTCCACCAGCATTCCTTGTACCATAGGGATATCATCAATTATAGATAAATTAATTTTACATAAATAAACAGGGTAACAGTTGTTGTGTAATGAACTTGCATGACTTGCTATTTATACTCAGCAGATATGGAAAGAGATATCATGGAATTATTGAGAAAATCATTAAACTAGGATCTCAGTATATAGAAAGCCTATTGAAATTCTCATGTGATATTGTCTCATAAATTTCGTGGGATATTTTCAGCCTTTTCGTTCAGCAGCCCAGTTTCCCGTATTCTTTTTTTCATCATGTAGGTATATCCTACCGCAGTAGTAGAGATATCGCAAAACGTTATAAATGCTGCGAGAAAATAAATTGGTTTGGGACAAATTTTTTCACCGCGGTTCACTAATTGGCATTGACGAAATACATTATTACATTTGATAAACTCAATAATCAACTTAAAATGCTCGGAAAAAGCTTGGTTATGAACGATTGCAAGTGCGAGAGAAGATTCGGCGTGGAAGTGAAGAGTGTGGATTTACCGCGAAGAGTATTCAGTGAAAGGCCGGGGAGAAACACTAATACGCAGCGAAGAAGAGTAAAAAGGCAATAATTTTAAGGAAAAATATTTTTCAGGAAAACCTTGATTAATTTCCTTGAACTTGGTCACGCAACATTATTACTACTATTATGCTAAAGAAAATGTGTGTAGGGTACTTCAATGAAGGAAGGAGGGCTTTTAAAAGAAAACATTCTACATTCCACATTAGAATATGCACATCCGCAGCTTATCCACATTCCCTAAAAAGTTTCCTGGAACACCCTTCACAGCGCATGCGCCCCAAATGGTAATATTCCCATTCATTTGTATATTATTTAGTAGGTGTGTATTTAAACAAATCTTTAAACCCGAATAAGATGAAGACGATGAAGGAGAATAAAAAACAAAACTTTAGCTCATTTAAGCCATAATATCTACTCAAAACCGTTTTTTCTCTTTCGATTGACCTCATATTGAAACAAATTCTTCATACTGTCAGTAAGAATTTTGGTTCTTGTAAAGGTTGATGCTTATGAAATGGTTCCTAAAATTTTCTTCAGCATGAGTCTAATTAACTTCGACCACATGTGTTATATTCCAAAAACAGCCGATCTTTTTATTTCTAAGTAATAAAAATGCTTATTTAAGTAATGATGAATATAAGAGTTTCCTCTAAGAATGGATTTACTTTATTATGTGGGAAAGGCAATTAAGAATGTGTGCATTGTGCAAATATATTAGTAAATTTTCTTTAGTTGTAATAAAAAGCGGATGGCGATGCAAATAAATTAATCAGATCAGACTCATATTGGGAAATATCACGAATCCATTTAATAAATGGCAATGAATGACAAACACCAGTTACCTTAAGTCCTATAATAATTTTATATGAGCAATTTAAATTTCCGAAAACTAAACGCGGCCTATTCCAAAAAACGGATTAAGGTGCATGGTTTTTACCCTCGCGTACTTTTTTCAAAACGACAGTTCTCACTGACGGTCTAAACTAGCGACTTCCGAGCCGGATAAAGTATAGAGAAACCACGCAGGGATAAATTCCCTTCCTCTCTCGGCGTAACAAAGTTTTCCTCCCTTCCAAGCCGGCACTGAATCATCTCCACCCTGATAATTTTACGAGCGTCTCAGGTCCCGAGATTTTTTTAAAGGAACTCCCAACATCCCAAAAGAAATTCGCGACCGGAGCGGGTTGAAAAAAAATTGGGCAAGCAAGAAAAGAAAAAGGTTCCCAGCCCTCATATGAGCGCGCCCGGGATTCCCTCGTACCAAGGTGAGAAGGAAAGAGGGAGATCTAGGAGGGAGAGAGGTGAACCTCGGAGGTTTGAGTGTGGGAAAAAAATGAGCAAAGAGCCGAAGGAAAAAATAAACTGATGGGAGGAAAAAGATAGAGAGGGAGGATTTTCGGGAGCATTAACTCAAGGCCTAAATTACGTGCACCTCTTCATCCTCCCTCGGCACATTTCTTTTTTTAGTCTCCCCACGTATAACCCCTTCTCCTGCAACCCCTTGGCCATTTTTTCCTCCACAAACACACGCAAAGGATCTCACTCCATCCCACCTACATATGTAACCCCACCTCACTTCGCCAGTCACCACATCTCCAAAGCCTCTCCGGGCTACTTAAATCCTCGGGAGTGGAAGGAAGTGCGAAGCGCATAAGGCTGAGCGGGCAGGAGAGGACGGGGCAGCGGGCGAGTCGTCGGCCACAGTGGAGAATGGAGGTAAGTTGGGAAGAGACCGTTTTCTGGGCGTCTGTGGAAGGGAACGAGGGGAGGAAGAATTTTTTGGAGTCCGGGAGAAATATAATTCCCGGGGAAATGGAATATGAGCCCACAAGGGGCGGGTGGGGGGGGAGCGAGGAGAGATGAAAAGGGCGACGGTGGGGGAAGGTTAGGAGGAGGAAGGATTGGTGTCGGAGCTTGCGTGTAAATTCTTCTCGGGGTTTTCCGGACCCCTGCATCATTCCCTCCCTAAAATGACCCTTTGGAATATCCTCTCCCCGCCTCCTCTCCCACCTCCTCTCTTATATACACGCGCACACTTGTACAGACAGGCACTCAAGTAAAGGCTTTCACCGCTGACCTCTTCCCGCTCTTTTTTCGCGAGTGAAAAAAAGGAAACGATATTTCTTCCAAGGATTTACTTGTCCCACCATAAAACTTATCAGTACTTAGCAAAAAGGACCTTCGAATAAGGTAGAAAATACTATTTATTTCTTACTCGCCAATCCTGCCCCGTATATGTAATTATAAGTTTAATCTGTCCAAAAATTAGTGCAAGAAGTTGGAAAGTTCTCTAGGGTTAAAGATGTGGGCAAACGAAGCAATAAATAACAAATACAGTGATTATAAAAAATGAAAAAAACCTCAGGAAAATAAAAAACAAAAAAATATGAAAATTCGACTCGTAACGGCAAATGTTTCTGAATAAGAAGAGCAAAAATTATGACACCGAATACTCGGAATATTAACTTTTTACTATAGCTTTAAAATACTGAAGAGCAAATGACACCACCGTATTTCTCATAACTAGATATGATGAAAACTGCAGATAACAAAACTTTGACATGATAACAGCTTGCGATCATGATATACTTCGTTATTAATGATTGGTTGACTTGTTTATTAAAAAAATATTAACGTACGATGGCATTCAGCTACGTAAAACTCGTCTGTGGTGTATTAAAATCACTCAGTGTTCACATATCATCAAATTCAATATCGCGAAATATATTTAATACTTTTTAATAACTTTTAATATGTATAAATTAATTTAGATATATTTACCTCATGTTTCTCGGACACATAAAAATGTTTTGGGCGGAAACCAGCGATGCTATGCCACATAAAGGTGCGTTACTCTTTCGTGCTTTTGACAACGCTTAAAGTGTTCTTATCATTCCAGCTTGAACGATCTAGTATAATAGTTGTTAAAACCTAGGATATAAATAACTAAAGAAGGCAGTAAAATGTTCTTATCGATTGAATTAAGAATATTTACCAATCAAATGCCGGGAGATAACTGAAAGAAAAAATAAATTGTGGTCTAAATCATGAAAATGAGGGACAAAAGTCATCTTTTGGTCCAATTCTAATAATTATTTTGCAAAAAAACATGTCATGCTAAAAGTAGTTTAAAAATGCACCCAAATTACATCGTAGTACTTTTATAACTTAAAATAATAGAACATGGTGAGAAGGGAAAGCTGTTCGATGAACTAGTCTCAGCAATGAATGTATTGTAACCTGAAGTAAAATAAGAAAGTTTAATGCTAGAATTAATAAACACAATCACTGTTAAATTAGCATTGCAAAGGTATTAAAACGTGTTTTTTCGCTTAACAATGCATCAAATAGCTTAGCACCCACATAAAATTCAAATTCAAGACACAAGAAAATACAAGGTTAATGCCATGAAACGCAATAAATATTGAAATGAGGAATGCATTGGTAAAAATGGTGTCTTTTACAGTTACTTCTGTTGATACTGTTTTTAGTTTTCTGTTTAAAATAAAGGTTTCTGGCCAAATTCAAACTGGCAATCAATTTTTAACATTAGAACGATAAAAAAAGAAAGAACCAACCAACGCGGTAGTCATTATCGATGTAATGGCAAAATGCCAATAAACCAATAGAAAAATCGAATTGAATACTAACTGAGGATCTGACGAAACGATTTACATGCGTTCATACAAAGAAAAATGGCTAACAGTTGAGGACCACTCTTCACGTTTCACCTGAAACACCTAAGAGTTGAAAGACGGAGGTCTTCGCCGATCGTAAGGATCTACCTACCTGGATCTACCACCGTTAATAACATGGAATTATTTTGACCACATACGGACGCTGCGAAATTGCTGTATTTTTTGCAAAAATGTATACCAGCAGCAGCCCGGCAATAATACCCATCTTTTTAGATGGAAGCGCTCGGAGGAAGTTTCAAGCAAGAGCCAGTCGATGTCAGAAAAAAATCTTTCAATATATGAACGTTTCTGCCAAAACGGATAAAATGCAATGTGGATAGCACCCCATGTAGAAATAGTCAAATATATCATTTCCGTCCCTTTCCCAGTCTACATAAATCTAGCACGTGAGCAAATTACGGGTCATGTGTCTCTCTGTCTTTTAGATATACAGGTTAATGTTGAATATTTCTTCAAGAATATCATACAAACAGTCGTGTTTACTCTAAGTGACTGACATTTTGTAATCGTTCTGACTAGAGATCAGAGAGTTTTCCTCCAATGCCTGTATTATGGCACCATACCGCTGAGTATCAATGATTGATTTTATCTACCAAAATTTTTAAAGTTCGGAGAAGTAATCTAATATTTTGTATAATATTATTCATTTTTATGACCCTTAATACTGATACATTGAAATGAACGTAATTTACTATATTTCCGTAGTAACACTTGGGAGTCGAGTCGACTCAAGTACATGCAAAATATAAGCCACAGTCAATCAAGTTCAGAGCAAATATAGGCCGATAATTTCTACATTCATACCTTTCTGATACAGTCTACTCTACTCGACACACAAATCCATGGGGCAATTGATGTAATTACTTTGTCACGAAAATTTTGCAAGAAATAACTACGATGCTAGCATAATACCACAATCACTGAAAAACTGAAACTCACTTTTTCCGATACGCCACTCTCCGTAGTAATATGGCCCACAGTCATTTTTTACCAATTTTAAGTATATAGAAAAAAGGGACGGTATACAAAATCGTAGAGCAATAAAATTAAGGTTTAAATTTCTCGAAAAAAATATGCGTTTTTATGAAAACTGACTCTACTTAAAAGCCGTATAATTCAAATTAATTTTTAAAACGTTGAATGAAGAATTTTGTTACGCCAAGCACTGAAGGTTGATTCATTTTCATTGCGATGGAATAAAACCACACGACCCTAGCGCTTTATTCGTCTAAAAGCATGCACTGAAAGAAAAATAAGAGGCTAACTTTCATCTGTATCAGTGGCTTTAAAACATAATTCACGTTTCCAACGTGCCTTTAATGTAATGGGATAGATTATGGACGTTTGTTTTGCATCAGTTTTCCTAATTTCCATACACTTCCATAGAGTTTCAGTTCCATAGAGTTCCATAGAGGGGTCTAGATTTATAGTATTGAAGACATCTTCTTCCTAATGCCGGGAAATATCAAATACGGTGATTATTTTATAGCGTTGTAATCGCAAAATACGCTAAATTTTTGTCCATCCTCAATTCCCCGAGAGAGAGGAATGCAACCAGGGTTTACTCTCTATTGAAGCCAGTCTTTTGTCTTCGAAGTTTGCTTGCTTTGAACCTGGCCTGCACCTCTCTTCCGCCGGACATGGATGTTTTAGTCAGGAACGGGGACCCCGGGAAATAGACGGGTCGATATTTAGAAAGAGAGAGTTTTCTTGGGATGGTTGAGTAGGCGGCATGGAGATCGCAAGCCACTCTCGAAAAAGCCCATCAGACAGCTATTCATTGGATAAAGAGTTACATAGGAAATTTCATGGCCCTTATCATGCGCGGCAAATATCGATGAACTATCATCTTAACGACTGTTTACTGCAATTTATTAAGATACATATTGTTCCAATATTTAATTTCAACAATTATGATTGGCTTTTACTTTATTTTGCAGTTAAGTTTAGTGCGGTCAAATACCAGGGCTTATCTTTCGATTCTAACACCTTGTTCGGTTAATTGCACCATTTCAAAAGTTGAAGACGATTCCTATAACTTCTTTCTTATTTCA
The DNA here is from genome assembly GCA_963169105.1 of Ceriagrion tenellum. Classification (NCBI taxonomy): domain Eukaryota; kingdom Metazoa; phylum Arthropoda; class Insecta; order Odonata; family Coenagrionidae; genus Ceriagrion; species Ceriagrion tenellum. Next base: position 125,566,675 of record OY720639.1, on the reverse strand, counting down.
TATGAAATTATCTGATCCTGAGGAATAGATATCCATAAAACTTTCATAGAGTTAAAATTGTGTACTTTAAATTACCAAAGCGTAAAGAGTCTGCGCCGAAAGTAAAACATATTTTTGACATTCATTTTGTATGAGCAGAATACAACATTATCAACAATGCGGAGTTTGAAATCGCATTTTTCTTTCCCTTCTCTATATTAGAGGCTAATCTAAAATAATAACAAAGTAGCTTTAAGCATAAAGAAAGATCTAATACGGCCAGGCATCGGCCACAAAGATTAAAGTTGAGCAAAGAACCTGCAATTGCGTCATTCTAAAACCTTATGGATTTTCAAAACCCAAGCAGGCAGGCAGCACAAACTTTTCGCTTGAAGTCGAGTTAAAATTGTATACTTTATATTACTTCAAGCGTATAGAGACTGCGCTCAAAATAAAACATATTTTTAACACTCAATTTGTATGAGCATCCATTTTCTCAGCAATGCAGAATTTAAATCGCATTTTACTTTCCCTTCTGTACAGTAAAGGCTAATCAAAATAATAACAAAGGAGCTTAAAGCACAAAAAAAGAACTTACACGGACTGGCATCGGGCACAAAATTACTAAACACTTGTGGGTGGGCGTAGAATATATCAGTCCACTACTTTACGATCTGTACACCTCGATAAGTTTGAAAGAACCATTTTAGGTTCTCCGGCATTAGTACTAATTCCATTCAATCATGCATATGGAGCCACTCTTGCAGAAGCTTCCCAGGCAAGACGAAAGCAAAATGGTCGTTCTGTACGCGTTAGGACGAAGTCTACGGCGCGGTCCGAGCGGACTGCAGAGCAAAGTGGCAACGAACTTTGTTTCACAGCCTGGGACATACCCTTAACAATCCTTATTGTTTCACTCATTTGTAGCCTCAATGCGAGTTTCTCCGTCTTGAGTCTCCAGGGTTGAAAAGCGGCGAGGGGGTGATTCCGGGGAAGGAGGGAGCGTTGAGAAATCCAGAGACAATTGCTCTGAATCACGACGAAGCTAGGAGAGGACTCAGGAGAGACTGGTTGAGTGGTGGAGGCATAAAGGAAAGTCGAGTTTACGGAATTTCTCGTGGAAATGGCGGCGGAGAATGGTGTAAAAGAGGAAGTAAATGCACTTAGCCGTGAGAATCTAATCCAATGAACGTGAAAAATGGGAGCGAATGATTAATTTTAACGGAATGCTCGCAGCCTCAGGGACATTATTATGGGGACCAGTGCAAGAGGATGAACCATTGCTTCTTTTGAAGATATTTTTCAGCTGATTATCAAGGAACACCAGTTCACTGGTATTACTCCATAAATATAGGCGGGCTTGCTAATTCACTTAAGCAACCAATATATTTCCATGCGAGTAAATAAATAAAAGGCATAAAATTATTCTTGGAAATTAAAAAAAATTATCCTTGGGAAAATACTCGTGAGTAGTAAACTTTGCAACAAAAAGCTTCAATGAGAGACTAAAAGAAACTAAACCACGGATATAAACGACAAATTATAAAACATTTTTACTCGGGGAAATATTATTTTCGAGAAGAGAATGGGAAAGGTACCTCCCAGTGGCCTTAATATTTATCAGCGACCGTTTTAATTGGATGATAGAGGCTAGGAATTTCCCTCAAATATCTCACATTTTTATCAGTATAAAATGTTAAATTGCTCTCAGTAGTTTAGGCATTTCAGAGAGGAAAATGACCCGGAATCAACATTTACCAAGCATAATACATGTTAAATATTATTATTCCAAGGAACTTGCAAGGTATGTAGTAAAGTCATAACTGAAATATTATTTCCATAATAAAATCATCTATTTACATCAGCTTTATTCAGACTCCAGGTTGCGCTAAAGCAGAGATAGTAGCCATGTTTCACCAATAGCATATTTAATCGCCAAAGAGAGAACTAGAATTCCGGCAACATAGAACACTCATTATATACATATGCCTTCACCTCTATCCTTAGAACCCAAGAGGAGGTGACCTCGAGTTAGACACGGGTTTGAAATATTCCCACAAAACTCCAAGCCCACGTCCTTTTCCAAATCCTCAAGGTCCTTCCTATTTAAGGCCCTTATTGAACGAATGTCTTTAAAAGGACATGCGTAAAAATTATTTCAATCACCATAGTAAATACAGCATTTAATATCAGAAATTAAAATGATGAGTTGCAATGAGAGAGCACTAAAAAAGATAAGTTCAATGTCATGTTAGTACAGCCCATAAGCGTTATATGAATCTCGAGCGCAAAAAGGAAATCTGCGAGAGGTCCTCATCTTACCGGCTCGAAAAGGCAGCTGGGAACTTTCGCTCACCCCATGAAGCGGCAGGAGACAAGGCTGGAAGGGACGGGTTCGTATAGTCCCACAATAACCCAAACCCTCGCGCTTTTTCCAATTCCTCACGGTCCTATGCCACCCACACCGTAAAAGTCGCCATGCCTAAGCCTCACCGCACACTCCCTGCCCGTCACCACATGTCCCTCCTGGCCTTCGGCGATTTCGATCCCTCGAAACCGCCGGCCCGCCTTTGCGTCTCCCATATGGGTTCCCACCGTCCACAGCTATTTTCCATATCCAAGAGTGTGGGACCCAGATTTCGGCCAATGGTGAGGTTAGCGTGGGCCGAGGTTTTGGGTATTGTAGTTTCAGGAATGAAGGTAAGGTCTGTCAGTGACATGGGGTATCTTCTCGGCCAACCTGATTAAAAGTGACACAAAGTAGTACACATTTCAGCTACGCTCCAGCCATGAGTAGAATGGTTGTGGAGTTGATTAAGCGGAATTTCAGATATTTAAATTAAATCTCAGCATATTCCGTACTTTTTTATGTAACGATAATCGCAAACGCTTTCCTTTTCTCAAGACAGCGGATAACCTTCAGCCATGGTAAGCCTCTCAATGGAGAAATGGATGGAGCAAATATTTTTGAAGCCAAGTAAATGTTTACTATTTGAAGAGAAATAACCCGTCGCCAAATCAGTAAGCTGATGAATCTTTAACAGTCTAGAGTAAAGTGCAAGCCATTTTAATAACCATTCAAAATTTTCATTTATTGTATTTAATGATTAATAAGACTTCAGATTATTTAATTTTAATTTCTCTAAGACCACTTATATCCACTTCACATGAATACAACTATGTCACAATATTTTAGTGTATACTTTTGGAAAAGCGGGCATACAGAGAGAACACTACCCCACGAGTGCATCAAGGGGTTTGCAGTAAAGTACTCTATTATACATGACACGATATAAATAGTCGGCCTAAGGTTAGATACATCATGAAAAGAAACGCATTTCTTGCGGCACTTGATAAAGAGAATTCAGTTTATATTATACATGACATGATATAAATAGTCGGCCTTAGGTAAGATACACCATGAAAAGAAACGCATTTCTTGCGGCACTTGATAAAGAGAATTCAGTTTATATTATACATGCCATGATATAAATAGTCGACCTTAGGTTAGACACACCATGAAAAGAAACGCATTTCTTGTGGCACTTGAAAAAGAGAATTAAGTTTGGAATGTTCCTCTAGAAATCCCAAGGGATAATTACATTGAGACTAAACAAAGAGGCATTAGAAAAAGAGGCTCTTAGGGAAAGTGACGGAGAAATCATGCGATACTGAAAGACGGAGAGCTGCAGTTGACCAGTTGATATTGGATTACGGATGAATATGATAAACTTTGGACATTACATAAACTGAGATCGCCAGAACATTGAGGAATCGCCATGTGACTTATAAAATCTCATCCACATGCTGAAATGAGCGTTTTCCTCTAAAGCCGTAAAATAAACCAAATCATTCAAAAAAACTAACGTCATATAATAAATTCTCAGGCTTCACTTGGTTGAAAAACTTGCGATGGTTTATAAATAAATTCACTTGGTAATTTTCCACAATAGATTTTATTATTATTATCAAGGTCCTTGATAATGACATACCTTAGGTCGAAACATAGGTCGGAATAATAAAAAACATTGTAGAATATTAAAAAATGAAAAATGAAATTTCAAATACGAACATTTCTATTCAATTTTGCCTTTTTAAAAATGTTATTACTCTTTGTATTTTTATATTGTACGAATATATGAAATACTCTTCCGCATATTTTACGCTTGAGCTCAGTGGTCCCAACGAGCGGCTTTCCAGCTCGATTCTCCAAACGTTCGGAAAGAATCGAAAACTTCGGCTGTGGGGCAGTCAGGGTTAGGGTGGGGATGGAAGGAGCGCATATGCTCAGGGGGTTGGGGTGTGGGGAGGAGGGATGGAAGATGGCGCTTAGGGCGTGGGGGTAAGTGGAGGAGACGGCAGGAGGTGGCAGAAGAGAAAAGGAGGACGAAGGAGAAGACCCTGATCCGCGGAACAATGGAACCGGGGGAGACATCTGCGGCTACACGCATTCTGTTCACCGCGGGAGGGAAGAGGGAGTGGGAGGGGGGGCAGGGGGCAGGGGATTCCGGGTTGGCTGGGGGAACTCGCGGGATTTGGTACCGGGAAAGGGAATCTAGGGGTGGGATAAGGGTGAGATAGAAGAAGGTTTGAGGGCAGGGAGAGGCTGTGCAAGGATTGGGGCGAGATCGGGATGCAAAGGTGTGCGCGCGACGTAAAACTTGCTCGGAAATTGGATAGAATTTCGGAAAAGGGCAACAAACTAGAAAACTCAGACGAAGAATAAGTCATTCAAGCAGAAACATCACATAGATATATTATACACATAATAGATAAAAAATTAATTTGTTATGATTGAATTTTGCATTTGTACTTAAAAAAAGCGTCAATGTTTGTAATCATACAAATGTGGAATGTAGAGTGCTTTTTGATAGAAAGATTTTCTCCGCAATTGGGACAAAGGAAATTTAGATCCATGTTATTCCAATAGATTAGATACTTTGTGTTCTTATTCCAGAATACAAAATCACCTATTTGAATCTTCAGAATCTATCGGTAATAAGTTTTCCGATTCACACTATTAGGCATTTATATAACTTCCATACATTCATTTACATCACAGAAGCTTCTATAAAATATCTCAAAATGTTCTTATCCTAACCTATATAAAAAAATAAATACAACTAGGGTATATTGTTCTATGAGGTAATAGTAATAGGCCTGAAAGTTTTAGTAAGGGTCAATTAATTATTTCATAAATGCAGCGAGGATGCAAACCACTCCGAAGCTACAAAACATTAAAAAGCAGAACAAGTCTAAAATTTAACCAAGCGCGTGCAACTCAACAATCAATATTACCAAAAATTTTAATATTACCAATATCAAATAAAACATATTTAACTACTTCTTAAAGAAAATTATTCCACCGTCTTAAAGACTGCATCCATACGGAACTGAACACAAGCACGGATATTTTTTCCTTTCATACCATCGTTACCATACAAAGCCATAAAACAACTAGTCAAGTTTGAATTAAAATTTTCCTACCTCCATACCTTCCTATAAATATTACTTTGGTTCATCTTTCCTGTCTCCTCGCAAAAAGAATGAAATTGGCATTTATGATAAATAAAAAAATCAATGATCTCCGAGATGAGCACGGGGACTATAAGTGGCATAGAAAATCACTAAAAACACAATCGTCCACGCATTTTTAACAGAGATTATGTAATTTAGATACAACAGGCACAAAATATGGTGCACAACTAGAACCACGGTTCTTCAAAGTAGCAGAACACAAGCAATAAAGAACTGATTATATGGACGGCGAAAGCGTTTTTCATGGCGGAAATGCTTATGCAATATAATACAACCTGAGTTAATGATCAAATGAAGTAGAATCAATCCCACAGCCTTCAATCGGAGACATTTTAAACTTCTTAAAGTGATAAGAACCTAATAATTTTATAAAAAAAATTAATATTTCATTGAATTTTATTCATAAAATTCATTATTTATATGTTGTCAATGAATTCGTGTGGGCTCAACTGGTATTTAAAAAAATTATCCAATTATAGCTACTGTAATGAGCTAATGCTAGTATTTGATACCGCTAGTGAGAATATCCAATACAAAGGTGAGACTTTACTGGATATCACGAATGTCTAGAATGACTCCAACATAGATAGAGAGAAAGGCTTCATTTAAGCATGAGAGCACATGGTGTGATTTCTCCTTTGTAACTCTCAGTTGATTCAAACCACGTGGCAATGAATATTTGTCGCCGAAATGACAGCTTCACCTGAAGTTTCGGATTTATTCAAAGAACAGGAAGAAGTGAAGATGTCAGGAGGCCTAGGATGTGCGACGTGCACGAGAGAAAGGAATAAACAAAACCTCGACGTCGTGCGAATCCTCACAAGTTAGATATCCATCTCGTCATCCGCTTCCATATCCCCGCTCAGACGTGAGTCTTTCCTTTATCTCTGGGGCGTACGCAGTTTACCGAGGCTGTTCCATCCATCGCGATGTGCCTGTCGTCACATGCACGCGCCGTCTCGTCTCCTTCTCGGAAGAGATTTCGTTAGCTCGGCCCACAGACGGTGACGAGACGTGACTAGTGCGATCGAAATCCGTCAGATGGCCTCCTTTGCGTAGTTAGCAGGAGGGTATAGGTGGTGGTGCCTGAATAGTTGAGACGCGGGAGTTATAAAACGGTAGTTCGGCGTAGAAGTTCGCAATGTGGAAGCATACAGTAAGGGTAAAGGCTCAGGCTGCAGCAGGATGTATTTTATTTCATTGGTACATCGAGGGAAATGCGGCTGATATAAAAAGATTTATGTGATTTTTAAACAACTTATAGCATCACAGAAAATTGGAGAGGAAAACATTTTAACAATAAAATGTTTTTTATTGTTACACTTTTTGTTATATTTTCATTGTTATATATTGTTATGTTTTTTATTGTTACTGCTATTGTTTTAAAAAGTTTTTTTATCATCATATGTTTCTTTGTATGTTCACAGAAAAAGAGTGTAAATGAAAATCGCAAGAAGAGTACACTGATTAATAAGTTTCCATAAACGGTGAGTATTATCAAGGCATTATCAAGTCTCAAAGTTTACTTTCTCACTGAGTTATTGGGTACTAACCTTAAATTCGAGTAGTGGAAATACCATCATGGCTCACAAAGAATGACACAAAGTATTGAAAGCGTGGAGTAGACATAAAGAACACTAGCTCAACGAGAATAATAATAATAAGTTATTTTAATTGTAAAGTAAGGTAAGGTAGCAAGTAGGGTAATATCATTGATGAGATTGTTGGCGTTGTACATACCCAGCAAACAAATCAGTTTGCTATTCATCGGGAAGAATTAAGCGCAAAAAATGCCTTTAAGGGTTCTAAAAAAAAGAAATTGATTACAAGATGCAATAAAAAACAAAAGTTAAAGATAAAATACGAATTATGGACATGCACTTAATGATATCTAATTTATCCTAAAGGGAACTCCCCATTGAAATTTACTATTTAAAATATTCTCATTTGGAAAAGTAAATTGCCGCAAACACACTTCAAGCGTCTCGTTTCTCGTACATTGTTTTCTTATCGAAGGTCACAAGGAGTTAAAAAAGTACTCTTTGAGTGTAAAGCAACTAAAGCAGAAGAAGTATGTGTTTTTTGTCAACGAGTGCTAATTGCGATGAAATGGGTAATCAGTAACTGCAAAAATATTATGTGTGAAGAATTATGGCTTAATCTTCCTTAGAAATTTTATTTTTAAGTTCCGACAGAATGGCTTTTTTTCTCGTGATAAATACCAAATGATGAAAGTTATGTCAGTCAAAATGATGCCTGCAAATAGCGAGGTTTGGAACAAAGCAGAGCGGTGCCAAAACACCAGTGGAGCTTTTAATTATTACTTTGCTACACTAAAGATCAAAGAGCTCAACTTTCCAATGATTGAGTTGTACTGTTCAACTCTATAAATAGAGGAAAATTGTTCTCTTACCATTTATTTATTTAAACATTTTAGCAATTGGATGCCCCAAGGAGAGATATTTTACGTGGAATTTTTTAACCGTAAGCAGGGCAAAGGGCAGCGGAAATTGACCAGACTATATTCGCAAAGATAAGGAAAATACCACCTCTCCGCGGATACACCTGGTTGCGAGATCCATTTCTCGGGGACGAGATAAAATATAATGAACAATCGCAATGAATTAAGGCAAAAAACACAATATGGCTGTCTTGAAGTGAAAGATTTAGACAAATTACTCCTTTAGTAATCGGAAAGATAATTCATTGAATTGTCAAAAATATTGCTGTAAAAATGACTCTCCTCCTTCACTTCCAATACTTTTTAATAACAGCTATATTTATAATAAAGAAACGATCTGTATTTTTGACCACAAGAATGAGAAATCTTGAGGTAATGTACAGTTAACAGAAAAACGTTGATGGTACCTATCTGATATCAATATTAAACCTACGTGAGTACTTTATCATATTACCTCAGTTTTTCCGTTTGATCAATCGCAGTATATTGCGGAGAAATTTGGAAGAGAGACGAAAGAATCCTGAGGGACTTAAAGGAAAGGGAAAGTGAGAGGATGGCGACGATAGAGGAATGAAACGAGCGACGGGCGGAAGGAAGAAGAAAGGTGTTTTGGGGACATCGCTGATGCGTCGGTGCGAAGCGAGAGGGGCGTCGCGGAGATTCTGCTCGCGTGGGCACGCGCTTTATTTATTAGCTAAGGTCCTCGTCAGTGTCACCCGTGGTTTTTTCTCCCGAGCTGTGGTGACACAGGAAGGGGACAGGAAAAAATGGCAGGACTGATAAATTTATGACGCCAGCGAGTTGAAATATATTGCTCTTCCGTATGACGTAATATGGTTTCCTCTATGCGAACATCCGACCACGTTCCTTCCTTTTTTATTGTCATAGATATTTTCTACAGCTCAATGCACGTTACCTGAACGAATATTTTTTGTTTTGTCTTTGAATTTTTTGTTTTGGTCAGCAATATTCGAACGGAAAATATAACGTATTCCCCTCTCTCTGGTGTCAGTAAAAACTAGAAGAAGAATTTTTATCGGTTTTCCAAAAGAATTTTTCATCTCTTTTCTGTGGATCACATTGCTATTTTAGAGAATTGTCAACCGTAGAATATATTTTAGTCTTCGTTAATTTTATTCATAATTTTAAGAATGATCATTTACCATTAATCTTGTTTATAAACTCCGCCATGAAACTGCAAAAATGTGAGCTAGCAGAGCCGATTTGCTCTCTTTATAAAAGCATGTTATTTTACATTGAACACGTCGATTAAATAGTCCCGCACATAACCCAGCCTATATTTTTTATCTGAAGGCAGGGCACATATCTTCTTAGATATAAAAAAGAAAGTGTGAATGTGCAATGACTTATAACTACCAAACCACTACACGGAATGACGTAAACCTTTGTGACATGATTCACTATGTCACTCGAAAGGTTTATGGCTACTTATTGTTTACCTAATGGTTTCCGGTTCGACTCCGGACGAGTAAAAGCGCTTCCATAAGAAATGCATGTAAAGTACGTTTTTCTGGCATGCATACCTTTATTCATTTGCATATTTAAATTAGAAATAATGATCGTACAAAGTCGAAATAAAGACTCTTGGAAAGAACAATAAATAAAATTTTTATTCATGCAATTCATTTTTGTTTTCTAATTTATATACTTTATATTTTGAAAAAAAATTATATTTGGTGAAAATTAAGTGTTTTTGGTACGATGTCCCCTTGACAAGCGACATAATTGTTGAAGCCGAATCTCATATGGATGTATGGTGAATATAGGCCCAGAACGTATAATTTGAGATAGGAGAATCCATATAATTCTCAAGAAATATATCGTGCGCGATATACATCGATATATTTCGATTGCTATCATTAGTTAGTAAGTTTGTATTTCACACCCGTTGAATTTCAAAGGACACCTGTTGGTGTCAATGGAAGCATGTTGTTTTATATTAAATATGTGCCTTGCCCTCGGATAAAAAATATCCAGGCTGGGTTGTGTGCGGGATGGTGCCGCACAAATGAAGACATCATTTATTGCTAAAGCACTTGCAGGAGGCGATGGTTTTGTTCTCGTTAAAGGTTTTTGTCGGGCAAAGTTTTTGCACTACTACATTGAATTAAATTAATGGTTAAAGGCATAAATTTGTGGAAGGTTGCCGCAGATATGACGAAAAAGAAAAATCTCTTAGTAACTTTTAGTGTGAAAGTTATTAAGAGACTTTTCTTTTTCATCATGACTACCTTGATATTTTAGATTCTAAACTCAATGGTTATTGCATCATAAAACCACAATCTGAAGGCGTTCACTCGTTTATTAACGAGATATTCAAACGATTCCTCTAACTTGCATTGCTTTACAATATCAGTCAAGTGGAATCTATACTAATTTATTTACCCTTTATAAACTGTCCCAGTCGTGATTTGATCCCATAGTAAAGTTAAAACGTTCTATAAGATACCTCTCAAGAACTATTCGCAAGATTTTACAACGAGTTCTTATGCTTCACTTGGGTGGTGATATTTAGTTTTCGGCTTATATTTAAAGTACATCTGATTTTAATTCAGGGAATCATAACTTTCCATGCAACCGAAGTTTAATTTTTCCACCTTCTTCACTTAAATAGTTTATTGTGCAGTTGACATCGCTGATATTTTATAAGTAATTAAAAATCTCTCCATCACTTTGCATCTTTGCTAGCCACTTCCATACCGATTTATAAGTTGCTTCACGTCATAGCTACAAGGTGACTAAACTTTTCCAATAAAATGCTTTTCCCTTTTTTCTCGTTTTCCTCTTAGTTGTGTTGGGGCATCAGCAACTACAGAAAAATCAGCCATTCTATTTCAGTGATCTTTCAATTAGGCTAAAGGCTTAACCAACGAAGTTCTATTTTTCAAAAGAAACTTTGTCGTAATATTTAAGTGTAACACCATCATTTACTATTGATTATTTAGGGTTATTGGCGAAAAACATACCTATAATAACAAAAGATTTTTCTTCCAGGCACTTTGATATGTAACTGAAGCCGTAGCTTACAGACTTAGCACAACAAATGCAACGTGAATGAGCTATCAATATTTTATGCAATACAATAGAAAGAACGATCGAAAAACCACCGCAAGTATCCAATAGAAATGTCATACAAAATAAACGAAATTTTAATTGACAATGCCCTACAATTCTTTGAAAAAGCATTATCTCCATTAACTAAAAATCTTTTAAATTTTATTATATCTCTATTAATGATGGGATTAGTAATTTTATTATGCTAAAACGTACTTGTAGCAAAATAGTATAAAACTAAATTAGGGCTGAATTTTGTTGCACGGCCGTTTTAAATAATGACTGTAGATAATATTCACAGTTCTATTAAATGTGTTTAATGTATTCCCGATTTTCGTGATTTTTTCAATTAATAACTTTTATTTTTTCATGATCAATTATTTTAACGTTCATAACTAATTATTTTAAAAAGATATTCAAGAAATTGCTGATCTGCGAAGGGAAATATTATGCAAAGATCTTTTCATTCGTGGAACCAAGAGTTTTCCACTAAAATGTTCATAGGAGAGGAACAAAATGTGCCCTCTTATCTAAAATATAACAAATACCCATAATTTTTTCGCTCTTAGAAATTCCTAGGATCATTTATCAACACTTGTAATAGATGTTACAATTTATAACAATAATGGGAGTAATACTCACATATGGAATACAAGGTATTTAGAAGTCGATAGATGAAATTAATCCGTTGTCGGAGATGGGTACTCACCTGTAAGTAGAAAAAAATCGTATTAGTAATTGCACGAGTAAATCAAACCGGAAATATTAGCACAACCAGATACTTTAATTTTATAAAAAATATAGCATTAAAATAGGCATCCAAAGTAAGTATCCAGCCGACCGAAAATAGCAACCGATACCAACTCCCTCACGCCATTTAAGCGGAGCCTTTCAAGAGAACCATAAAATATGGTGATGCGGGGGAGATATTAAATCCCATCAGTCACTTCAGAATGAAGGTGAATTCTCTCCCTTAAAATTGACCTTTTTACCTTGAATGAGTATCCTTCACCTCTCCAATTTTGCTAAAAATCCCATGAATCGACCAAAAGTGAATTTGCGGTGGTGTAATAAATTTTAAATAACCGAGCCTGCCTGAATAAAGGTTTACAAATCGCTCCCGCTTAGTGAAAGGTATTGCTGGTGAGCCTTGGAGAGCATAAATAGGGACATGACCAGGTCTGTTTTTTTAACAGCCATTTTACACGAATTGTGATATACAGTGGAGTGGCACAATGAAAAATGGCTGATGCATGGCAAAAAAAAGCTACTAGGCTTTATCTGCTAAACAGAAAAACTTTTTTCCAATCCTCAAAAAAATATATAACCACGATAAATTGCATGAGAATTCAGCTACCATTAAATGCTTATGCCGTTAAAGGTATATATGTAAGCTTTACTTAAGTCTCCCAGGAAATTTTAAAACCAACAGTTAATTTCCTTTTACTTGCAGCCACTCCTAACTCCGTTCCTAGAAGTAGACATACATTTCGGATTTTATGATATTTAATTCATCTTCGCCGCCTAAAATGTTGAGAAGCCGCATGGTTAACATTTTTAACTTACAACATCTGGAATCATAAAATGTGAATAATCATGCATTTCGCTATTTTCAAATTACTCTTTAAGGAACTCATTGCAAGTATAATTATTGGAGTAACAAATAATGACAATATTCAATACATGATCCTTAATTCTGCCTTCAGCCAAGATGGAGCATGAGTCATGCCGGCATAGAAGAGAAGTTGATAATATTTGCGGAAAAGCATCCTTTCACCTCCGCCTTATTCCACTGCATTAAATGGCGTTTTTTTTCTTACTTTATGTAGATATACTATGCGGGTAATGACAAGTGGAAAATTGTACTGCGTTGATACCACTAACGGATATCACTCTATATTAGGGATATTGGTGTAGCACCACTAAATTTTGATAACAGAAATATATTTTTATGGGTATATTTAATTTCTTTATTTTATTTATATTTTATATATTTAAACATGGATGGTATGAGAATAGTATTTATATACCAATAAATAGTACTAACTGTTGAATAAAATGATTGAATGGTTCTTCATTGAAATATCTAGACTTGCACCCGGGTCCTGATCTAGGACTTTTTAGTTTACCATAAGGTTAGGTGGGGTGAGCACCAGTATTTCCTTCATTGATTCCTGAAACGTCGTTTTGTATTTTTAAAAATACGATTGCAGATTGTTTAATACACCTATTTTCATTTTATTTGAGGTATATTTGGGAAGTAAATGGTGTATGAGAAGAATAAAATAATTTAGATTAATTATTTAAGTGATTGATAGTATCAATACAGTGGGAGGTAACTTTGCACCACCGCATAAATTCAAATGAAAACGACTGTAGAATTAGGTATATAAATGGAATGTTTCACTTGGTTTTTTTAAACACTTTTGAAAGTGATGTTAAAACTAATGTATCACATGTGATTTGGTAACAAAAAAGAAATACAAAAATTTTAAATGAAAGTATGGAAAAATTTAAAAAAATATGATTCATACTGTTACCATAAATTATGAAAGCCGTTAACAATTCTGTAGCATGGAATGGAAGAAATTGTTTAGGTCAAATGCGTATGACAGTACCATTTGTTAAAAAAAGAGTATAACTTAACATATTAATGGATAGTTATATGATCCTTCATGGTACCACCAATAGATGAAGTTAATTCTTTTTTTGGCAATGGTGCAAATTATCCCAAGGATTAAAGTAACCCCACTTAACGGTACCCATTCCTAGTAGCTTGTTAGGCCTTAGGCGAATTATTTTGTAAAATGTTGGTGACACCCCTCTCGCTGGTTCAATCAAACTATTAGGTACTTATTGAGAGGGAATCCTGTATATAAGAAACGTTTAACTGATCTTTTTAATTTATTTTCCGTGAATATTACTAAAATACCTTTATTTAGGCGTGATCGTCAATCGTGTAGCCTCGTTTTTAAGAAAACCGCTTCCCTTTGTTGAGGCACTCCAGTAAATTTTTAAGTTTTCCATATTTTGAGTGCATTGCAGAATTTTCGAACAAGTGAGTATTTATTCAAAAACTATGAACGCAGATTTACCATTGTTCACGATTCCTAATTCAAAAAAGCAAATATCGGAGCCGGAATATATGGAGCTCTTCGGAGCGCAAGTTTTGATGGCAACAATCCCACACTTGGGTGGTGCATTGCACACTAAAAGGCAGACAAGTATCTTCTACCATATTTTCAAAGGAAGATGTGCATGGTGAGCATAAGTCTATAGCGATTAAATGCAATTGAAGTCTCTTCTCCTGGGGAGGATATTAAAATGGTTTGGCATGATGTAAAATAGCTAGGATATCCTTCAAAGGTTGTAATATTGTGTTGGAGATACTCATAGCAACAGTTTCATTAAAGATTAACACATGACAAAAACTAGATTATCACATGGATTTATCTCCCAAAGGGAGGAAATTAACAAGTGGAGCTCATTGAGGAGGGACCTGATGAAAGGATTGAATAAGAGAGCAATAAACGACATGGTGCTGAACGGCACAGAAACTTGGCTTTTAATTAAACAGGAGGAGCTTCGAAAGAAGTGTTTTGAGAAGTGGATTCAGGTCAAGGAAACGTAAGCTCAAACGGCGTTACGCTAGATAGAATGAGAGATGTTCTAGACATTATTGCTGTAAATTCAAAGAAAACTAAGGAAAAGAGGTGCATACAAAGAGAACTGTTGGATGAGAATTTTGTGTAACAGCATATTTGTTTATGAAGAGAAGGGAAGACGGATTGACTGAGACACCATTTGGAGAAACAGTGTAGAGCAAGTGTTACAAGCGGGGAAAGAAGCTTACCGCGAAGTCCGCCTCATTTGGTTGAAAGGGTGCCATAGGCACCGCAATATTACGCATGTTCTCACTTATGTTTCTATAGAATTTAAGAAGGTTGGTTCACTGAATGAGTCAGAATTCCAGCGGCATCCCAATTGTTTTAGTTATGTACAGAAGCCTTTAAAAGAATACTTCTTTGATTTATAATATGTCTTATTTAGAGGAAAGCTGAAATACCGCATTAAAATTGAATATTAAGGAAGACCAGTCTATGAAAAGACTGTTTAATCGAATACCGAGAATGGAGCCGTGCAGCGCTTATGCCTAAATAAGTAATTAGATTTATGAAACCTTTTCAACAATATATATCCCCAGAAATATCTAAAAATTCATATGATAGTTATATTACAATACTTTCTCAAGTACACCCTGCATTTACATTTATTTTAAGGTTAATTAATTTCTAAAAACTTTGGCAACGCCGTACTGAACTTTGTTAATGTCCTTAGTGACTGGTGTTTGATGTGCGTGAACTGAAGTGCTTTCCTACCTTAAACACATTGAATAAGTTTCTTTTTCGAAGTTCTCATACGACATAGTAGTCCCTTTTAGGACTAAATTGATCAATGAATGGTGTTATTGTGGAGATCAGTACTATAACGCACTCTCTACCTTGTTTTTGTATAATTTAATTGCTGCTACACTATCCCTAAGTCCAACCTAGCGGTGGACGAGAGGAAAAGGAGTGGGTTGTGAAGAGGAAGATGTGAGGTTCATTTCTCTGAAGTGAAATATATTTTTATTCTTTTTTTCATATTTTTTCACTAATATCTCTTAAATTTTTTATTCATCATCGTAACTCGCTTTAAAAATATTTTTCCCCTCAAAAAAGATAAAAATTAAACGTTTGAACGAACGTTTCGTTGCCTATAAAAAATTGACTGTCAGAATTTCGATCAGATCGACCGTTAAGACGCTAGAGTACAAAATTGTGAGAACTGATATGTAAAAAAGAGTAAAGAAAGTAATTTATATATATGATGGGCTAACGGCATTAAGAATAGGAATGTTACCTTAGGTCATGATTCAAGTATATATGCCTACTTCTGCCTAAGACGACGAACAGACATGAATTCAAAATCACAAAGGTATACATTAGGACTTAAAAATAACTAGTTTGTATTATTCAGAAGTATTTATAATATCAAGCCTTCATTTTAGCTGTAATTGCCGCATTTATCAGTCGTTTTGAAGTGATGTTAATTAATATTATGCGTCAACAAAATATTTTAGGAATATTTACCGGGCCTTTTTGGGTTATATGAAGCCCTTCATTTTTTGTTCGATGTTTGTCATTGATCGAGGTGGTACTATATTTTCAAACAAACAATTTACAGCTTCTGAAATGTGCCTCTCTGTTTGAATTCCCACGGTATGTGTAAGTTCACTTCCAACGCTGCCACATGTATGACCGACTCCAGCGCCCCGATCAGCGAACTACTGTGTCCCGGATAAATTTTCGATAATAATCACTTAATTTCTCAAAAACTAAGTAGGTGACTCATTTTTGCACTAATCAGTTTCTTAAATCCTTGCTTATGTCATATCCGTTTTTTGTATAAACGTCATGGGTTTCAGCACTCTAAATCTATATTTTATGTACCAAGGATCCGCTCCTACTGTACTATGTAATGTAAATATAGCTATTTTCAAATACGACTATTGGAAAAACCATGGCAGAAAGGTATATTTACAACTAAGCCAATCGATAGATGGCCTTTTATTCTATAATTCATGTGAATATGAAGAAAATGAAATGGACTTTAGTTTTCGGACCAACCTCCTTGAATACAAGAACACATTTTAAGTGACATCGTTCGATAAGAAGGTACTGTATTAAATACTGTTTGATAGATATTTTAGATGTTTCGTATTGTAAATAGTAAACTAGAAGTTACAATATTCAAAAGACACGTCATGCTTTTTGGTATCAATAAATTTTTACACTATCGTCATTGAATGAACACATTTCCTACAATTCCTACTTCGTATTACCCAAAAGAGGATTTATCTGGATTATTACCGTTCTAAATTAATATGTAACACGTGCTTACATTGCATTGCTAAAATATGCTCGCAATAAATGGAACAAATAGTGTTTTAATCAACCACATATGCGTCTTACATTCCCGTCTTAATCTTTTGAACTAACATTTTCAGGAAAAAACTCCCAAGCAAAGTTGGAAAGGAGAGAAAATCTTATTGTAGGGCACAAAAACGAAGCAAGTGGATTATAAACAGCAACTATTTTATGACCTGGTAATATTTTACCGAAATATTAAGCCTCTGTCTTGGATCAAATTTGTTTTTGAGAAAAACTTATCTCTAAAGCTGAGTCATGTTATTGAAATTGGTTCATATACCTGAATGTAAATTCGATTTATCTGAGTGATTTCTTGGAGACACAAAAGAAAATATCCCATCTACCTTCGATTAAATCCAAAAATTCTTTAAATATATCAACTATTATGGGAAAAAAGTTTTGAGAAAATTCAATTGATGATGTACTATTAAGGTCAAACTGAGGCTGACCTTAAGAAATACTTCCTAAGAACATTCCTTTATAGCTAAGAATTTTCTTTCGATATTACAATATAAAAAATCTAAATGGCTAACGTCTCATAATGGAAAAAAAGATTGACACAAAACATTTGATAGTGAGGGAACGAGGAATGTAACCAGGCGGAAAGATTACGCAAGTAAAATTCAGGGGAGGAAAGCAATGTACATTTCCCACAGGACTGGACGAGTTAGAGAAAATAAATCGGCCTTTCAATGGCAGAAGATTTAGAGAACGCGGTCGGACGATGAGAGGAAAAAGGCAGGTAAGTTGCCCGTGGAAGAAGGTGCCAAAGGGATATCCCGCTCTCCTCCGCGTTGATGAGAAAGTAAAGAGCCGAGATATCGTTCCCGAAATTCCACCTCCCCGCGTCATGCTCGTTGGGCGGGCCCATTCAACACTCCTCTGGCGCCATTTGACTCGACGACTTTTCGTCGACGTTTCACCCACCCCCAGCCCGCCTCCTTTGGCCCGAACCCCTCCGCCTCGCATCGTTCTCCTCCTTCCATCACTTATCCCGCCTCATTTCTCTCGACACCACTTCTCTCGTCCCAATCCCCGTCTTCATTTCTCCCGACAGCTTCCTCGCTTTCCTGAAGGAACAACGTATTTCCCTCGTGTCCGAAAATTGTTTTTCTGAGATCAACGCAAGAACGACGATAGACTTGCCATCTTCACGTCGCATCCAATCAACCAAAGGTCGTGTTTCTAGACGGAAAAAAATGACTTTATTTGAGTTAGGCTCATGTATAAAATACATGGTGGTTCGTGAATGGAATTGTGATTTCTACTTATGGACTTGAAGAGAAAACGAAGTTGAGACTTTTTGCAATAATAGATTTTTGCTTCTCCGATTTATGTTGAAGTATTTCCTATCGACGTTAAAGTGCGGTTTTCTAGACTTCAGCTAAAAAAACTCATTTTCCTTTTCACTCTACTCCGCAATCACTCTTTGCCAAACTGTTAACCTGTGCCTCTAATCGCATTGAGACTAAATATGAACCTTTAACTCACTTGTGCCTCCAAGAGATCATTTCATGAGTTCTTCCTGAGAACCAGATGATGCGTAAGATATGTAAGAAAATATTATCTTTCAATGTTATATCATTTCCACTAAAATGAGAATATTTCCTATTTGGGTTAGCGTACCCCGAAACGCCTGTTCTATATCTTTCACCACTGTCTGTGTGCTTGAGTTATTCTTTCATTTCGCCTTCTGTGTGTGTCATTTTCTCTCTGCCGGTGGGTGAATAGCAGCCCTGGCGCCATCTATTGGCCGCTATCATGGGTCATACCTTGGGGAGTGTTTGTTCTTATGAACCCCTCCACCGATTCCAGTGGATTCTTAGTAGACTGGGTAGCTTGGTGGTCTGAGCATTGGACGCGAAATCCAAAGGTCCATGGTTTGATTCCCGGTCCAGTCGAATTTTTCTGCTTGGAATCGGCCATCTTTCCATCTTCACACCACCATTGTGTTTGTTAATTTTATGCGTTCCGATCCACTTTCTTTCTACCTTCCTGTATAAACATTTATATGTGTTTATATTTCTAACTTTATTTCCTTTTCTTAAATATATTGTTGATGCGTAATACGTTGATGGATTGAAGTCAGCCATGCGGCGATGAACACACGATGTTGATAGGATGGAGGAGATAGACACAAAAAAAGAGACGATCACACAAACATAGCTAGCTTTCAGAACTAGTCCGTCTTCAAGGCGTATCACGGAACAAATGTGTGTGCGCTGGTGAGGATAGGGGTAGGAGCAGTGGTAGGTCAGGGGAGGGGGGAAGGGGTTTTTCCCGGCGGTTGAAGAGCGGTTCTTGAAAAGGGGAATTTTTACCAGCTCGTGTCTTGGCCGGAGAGAGCGGAAAGGGTCGAAGTGGAATTCCGAAGTGAGGTGGGGGGGGGGGGGGAAGGGCAGGGGGTAAATGGAAAAGAACGGGAAGTGTGTAATTAATGTAATTTATTTAATCCGGGCGCGGCGTACGATTTTAGCAACCAGATTAAGGCCTGCTCCTTCTGGCGCACTTCAATTAACGGGGCGTCCGGGGGAAGGGAGAGCAATATTGCCACCTCAAAGCACTTGTCAAAAGACAAGCCATGTTTCCGCACTTGAGTAGGGACGGGGAAAGTGGAACATGGGTCTTTACAGGTGCACCGATGATTATTGATTCTGATATTAAGGGGTGTAATGCATTCGCCCACATAAAAACCGGGACATAGTTTGTATTGTAACACATAAACTAAGTTGTGGGAGTCACAAGAGCCGGAGGCTTTGATGCCGAACGGCGTCTCTGTGTTGGGACTCTGAAACGAGGATAGGGGGCGAAACATGTTGCACGTTTTGCACCTTGGTTTGTTGCATCTCTGTGTGGTGGGACGGGGAGTGTCATTCGATATACCCTCTAGCGAAGAATTGGAGCGGAGAAGATTGGCTAGGTTAGGTGGACGTCTGAAGCATACTGTGGGCTAGTCGGACTAGTTCCGAAAGCTAGCTATGTAATGTATGTGATCGTCTCTTTTTTTGTGTGTCTATCTCCTCCATCCTATCAACATCTATATATATATATATATATATATATATATATATATATATATATATATATATATATATACAGAAAACAAAAAAATGATGAACACACTTACAAAGTTTCTTGATATTTCGGTGCCACTAGCACCTTGGTCGCAAGAGCGAAGACTGCATCTTGCGACCAAGGTGCTAGTGGCACTGAAATATCAAGAAACTTTGTAAGTGTGTTCATCATTTTTTTGTTTTCTGTGTTTGTCGTCTGCCTTCCTCTGGCAAACTTTTATATATTCGTCACTTAAGTGATCCTAAGTGCATTTATATATATATATATATATATATATATATATATATATATATATATATATATATATATATATATATATATATATATAACTACACTTAGGATCACTCGTGTGACGAATATATAAAATTTGCCACAGGAAGGCAGACGATAAAAACAGAGTAACACAAAAAAATGAACACACAGATAGTTCTTGATATTTCGGTGCTAGTAGCACCTTGGTCGCAAGAACGTAGATAACGTAGAACGCAAGAACGCTACGTTCTTGCGACCAAGGTGCTAGTAGCACCGAAATATCAAGAAACTCTCTGTAAGTGTGTTCATTTTATTAGATGTTTGAGCGCTGAACACGAGTAATTAATGTTAACCTCTGTGCACTTCCGAGGCGTTTTCTAGCAAACTGCTCTCATTAAATCCAGCAAAGGTGATTACCTCTTTAGGTGATCTTGCACGTTGAAAAAGGGTTAGATGGCAGAAAAAATGCCTATATGAATCTTTTACTTCCTGAAGCTGTCTCCGATCGTCTTACATGATTTCATTCTTCTATTCGGTAAACGTTATCTTGCTCATTCAACACCATCCTCTCTGTCAAGACAGTATAAACTTCCCCTCATCAGTTGTCTTACCTACTTACACCACATATCCTCTTTCAGTTCTCTCTTCTCATCCTCATGCCATACACTTCCTCTTTGTCATTATTTTCCCTCAACAGTATATTCTTCGAGCACATACAACATTTTCCAGCTCTCTCAAATTTCAAACAGCTGCCACATTCTCGTTCTCTTGCCTTAGGCTCCATTTTTTTTGTATTGTGCAATGCTACATTTCATAACGTACAAATTCCTAGTCTCTTATTTAGAAGATATATGGCATCAATTTCCACTATATTAATGAACAACATTTTGCCAACGCAATCGTCCCTCGAATATAGTTTACTACCATGGCCACTTTACTCCATCATGCAGCGCAAACAACAAATATTGTATAACTTTTCTAGTTTTCTCCCTCGTGTAATAATTTACTACTTTTTGTTATTGGAAATCTTATTACTATAGTTCCCTTTTGATTGATCCTTATTCCATATTTTTCCACCGGTTTTTCCTACTTCTTCCACTATACCTTGTAATTTCCTGGATAGGTAAGCAACACATGCCTGATTGCCTGCATATACAACTGACCTCACCAGTTGCGTTTTTTATTTTTACTACTTCGTTCCTCTAGATAATGTCATTCCTCTCTTAACTTTTCCTCAGCCTTAACGTTAAAAATAAAAGGCAGCATTAGGTAACCTCTTGGCAAAGTATTGCCCAAATCTTTATAATTATATTGTCCCTCTGTCAGCTACTTTTATCAGGCCATTGCAGACTGTTTGAAGGCTAAGAATGAGTCTTCCATCCTGCGATAGAATAGATATTTAAAATCACTCTTATAATGACTTCAAAAGAGGGATTGTGTCAATTCCAGTGGGAGATTTCCTAATATAAAAATAGAAATCAACTCTCCTGCTGGAACTTTATGGATTGACCGTGAAGGCTTCGATTTATTGGGAAAATGCTGAGCGCAAAGCCAAGCACCAGAACCATCAAATGCACCCTGGACCACTCGCGAGCGAGGCTGGCGCACAGCACCCACTCCTCCACTACGCCAAGGGAAGAGCCGTCCCTCATACAACATCCGCTAGCAACCCCTTCACCCACCACCAACGCTTCCCCTTGGTCCCCGGAACCCTCCCTTTGCCACCCGGTCACATTCCACCCTCGACGAAATTCCGACCCACTCCTCTCCTCCCTCCCACTTCCCAAAAACTTCGGGAGAGTCCTTATCTCTCGAGCTCTTCCCACCTCCTATCTCCACTATATCGCGGATCATCTCAAAAGCCAACCCATCGCCAGTCTGCAAGAGTGTCGCCCCGGTTTTAGCACTACTATCCCACGCATACTGGCGTAATGACACGATGGGAACTTTTAAGGAGATTAAATATTGATCACTTGAGCAAAAATAATGTCGTAGAAGTCGTGATCAAATTACAATTCTTGAATCGGGTAACGTAATCTGTCACTAAATGTATGCTTGGCTCGAGGGTTTCGACACATCCGTGTCATCATCAGGTTCAGAATTTCAAAGTACCTCAATAGTTATACATGCCATTGCAAATAGGGGCTAAGGGAAGTTTGAATGGGAGACTTAGGGGAGGTGTGCAGAAGTGGAACTAAATTTTCTATTCGTTTTTGAAAACTTACTTCCATATAGTTGAGGTGGAAACCATGGGACACAAGTT
Source organism: Ceriagrion tenellum (assembly GCA_963169105.1). Classification (NCBI taxonomy): domain Eukaryota; kingdom Metazoa; phylum Arthropoda; class Insecta; order Odonata; family Coenagrionidae; genus Ceriagrion; species Ceriagrion tenellum. The sequence goes on along the minus strand of OY720639.1, from coordinate 125,544,060 downwards.
AATGTCATTGAAATAATAACTGTATTGTGGGGTGGCACTTTTTTCAGAATTGAGAAACGTTATGTTTTTCACAACTTAACCCTCCGACTCCACTTGGGGTCTTTTTTGACCCCAAGCTTGAAAAAACGCTTCCAATTTTTGACTTAATTGAGAGAATCTTGCCATGTTACAGTTATGCCTTCCCACATCTTTCTTCTTCACATTCATACCATTTAAATGTTACTTTTTTCAGTTATTCATGGATGGGAACATTTTTCGTGCGTGGGGTCACATTTGACCCAAGGTGGAGACTGTGTAGGCATTAAGTTAAAAAGCGTATATCTAAATAAATTTAATTGGAAAAAGGTGCTGAAAGGTAATCCTTGTGTAGGCTTTCACGGTGGGGTGAAGATTCAGCTCTAAATTTTCCGTGATATACACCGCGTGTGTCCATCTTTGCTGATAACAGTTTCGCCGAAATCACTTACGAATATTTTCATCATTATTTCTGTGTGTGTAATTCAAAAACTCCTGAAAAAACACTATTTGTTTTTAAATTTACAGCATGGGGTCAAAAAAGACCCCAGGTGGATTTCGCGTCAGTATTGAGCAGGTGGAGGCTGAGGGTTAAAAGATCGTTGTGGTGTGTTACTTAACGTGTTATCGTTTCGTCTTCTTTTGATTAGAAATTAAATATGCGTCCCTTGGACGGAAAAAGCTGTCTTCTTTTGTAAAATGGAATAGTAATGCACTTTAGGGCCCAAAGTAATGCAATTTAGGACCTAGCACCGCTGCACCACTGTGCAGTTGCCCGCACCATTGCCTTCCCGTCCGTCTTTTTCTCCTTCCTATTCCAGTATATGGTGCGTTGCCCCCCTCACTCCATTTTGAAGAATGAGAGTCTACACATTGCCTCTTTAACTCCGTGATGAGGTGCCATAATCTAAGAAATATTGACAAATACTCAGATGTTCAAAGTTATGAAAGGGAGATACTTTGCACAGTTTCTCTCTAATTTGATTCACCATTCCTTTTTTAAATTCTAGAATAGCAAGACTACTTTACTCACGGATATTCACAAACCTGGAATTGTAAAGTTAGCTATATCTCGATTTATATTGCTATTTGTAGGGAAGGTTTTGCAATTACATAATTTCCGTTTTTTCAAAGCAAAAATCAGCAAGAAAGGAAACATTAATATAAATTGTAGTGTATGTACCATCAAAATATTATCTTGTTTTGATCTTTAAACCGTACGCAGTCGTGCGATCATCAATTCATCGCATGAAATTTGGTTCTATCGCAGGACTGAATTGCTAACTTTATGCAAATAATAAGCTAGTCTGGTTCCCATTTAAGTGCGATATGTACTTCAACTGTACAGCCATAACGTTCTCTTGTCACTAGCGCTCAACCTATTGACAGTCTGATGAAATATGCCAGCACCAAAACTGTGAGTTAATATGGAATTACCGGAGAGACCGCGTCACCTTGCCTTGACATTATCCGGGTATAATTAATACGCGTCTTTTTGTCAAAAATTTTTGTTTCCCATTTGAAAATTTTATATATCTTACCTTGTATTAGTACTCCTATGATCTACTGTGCCTGCTAACCAACTCTCACCTTAATTTAAGGTGATTGAGCTTGAGCATGCGTGTCATTTGGAGAACGTTCTCAACGCATCTCAAGAGTAAATATAAAGGCAAAAGACGGCTAACGATCGCCTTTTAATTGCATCGTTACGTTAACCAAAAACATATAGAGGTAATTTCTTAAGCTTAAAAGTCTAAGCCAACGTTGTAGGGCTAAAATGCGTGGACAACGATGAGTATTTTAAAGGCAAACTCAAGGACAAGTTATTTGAAAAGAAATCACATTTCATTGAAATAGCTCGTGACCATATTTCCATATGCTTTGATTTTGCAATTATGAAAAAATAGGGAGCATTATTGGGCATATGCATCATAGATAAGTAAAATTCAAGCAGTATAATAATTGACAGTAAAATAAGATTAAATACGCTAAAATAAGACAGGTTTTATAGGGTAACAGAGCATTGTAAGTACGACTTTTGAATTCACTCGACTCGGAGTTTGCATACTGTATTATGATAACTAGAAAAATAAATATCACACTATTTTCAGAATAACATGTATTGAGTTCACCACGTAGTGATTCTATAGAACTAACAGCTATGACAAAAAATATGGTTTTCGAAGAGAAAAAGGTCTTCATCACTTATAATCAATTGGCAACGACAAAAGCTCTAATTTTCACATCACACCACACTATTCGTTTTCTCCCTCTTCCAATATACTTTCTCTGCTCCTTTTCTGCCAGACGGCTCGTTTCTAAGCAGAGCCTGCGTAGAAATCAGCCGTGGAATTCTAGAACTTGAGCGAAGTAAAGGAAGAAACAATCTCATCGGACAGCTTGAAGATACGGGAGAACGTAACCTCGCGTTACACTCTTATGTTCAGGGTCTCGACTCTCAAACGCTTTCACCAAAAGCCGTCACCCGCCAACCACTCCTGCTTTCTCCTCGAATACCCTAAAAACTTCCCCTCTTGACTGTAAACTCGCCGCCACCCCTTCCACTCCTCAGAGTTCTTCTCGTGCCCAGAGGACTTGTTTTCATGCGTAGCTTTTTTCGATATCGGACGAGTAAAGGAGGCAGAGAGTGGCGCGGCCATTGGAGGGGCGAAAGAGAAAGGCGAGGAAGACAGGGGAAAGCAGCAGAAGTGAGGAGCGGTGATGACTAGGGAGTGAGACTCGAGAAAAAGATATTAATTTTTCACAATCGTAGCTCATGTCTGGAGTTTTACGCTAGATGTGCCCGTCACCATCAATAGATGGATTGTGAAATTCAGAGAATTTTCACTGTTAATTTTTATATTTCAAGCAAAGTTCTGAAATTTCCTGAATTTGGATGATTTATTGTGTACCAAACATAGCACTACGATGACTCTAAACTTTTCATTTCGCTATCGAGAAATAATAATTACCACCAAAAAGTACCGCAACCGAACAATCGACGTCAAATCTTTTTCTCGTCTAATAAAACTTCATTCCTTAATTTATATTACTCGGGGATATGCGAGCACAAGAAAATACAGCTGACATGTATATCTCATAGCAACCATGAAAACGCATTTTAAATATTTCATTTAATAGTTTAGAATATTGCATTCCATTTTACTGTTTTTGTGCAACTACTGCGTTGAGGAAAATTTTCTTTAGTGCTGCTCAACGACTAGGATTGGTACGGATTTCCATTCCTTAGCAAGGTGCGGTTAGGAATTATCGTTCACTCTCTTCTACCAGCAATGCCTTCAAACAAACAAACAAACTTCAAAGCAATGGCCTCCAGCTCCCAGTTCTGCCCCATTTGTGTGGTAGATGGGGATAACGTGAGAGCCCAAAATAAATGCAGTCAGCTTTATGTGAGTTCTTCAGAGGATTCAGTTTTTCCTTGTGTTACTAGCGACAATAATGGAAAACTGTAGCTCATTTTAAGAAACAGGCACACAGGAATGCAGTTGCCAAACCCTCACTAATCAGAGTGATGTCTTTTTCAAGAGATGATTCGGTATTTACTGTATACTAATTAGATATTTACAGGAGAAAAGGAATTTTTGAAAGTAGTCAGTGGAATTAGGGTAATGGGATGAAAGAAGCAATGTTTTTAAGTTGTGAAGACTTTATCAAGCCCGTGATAGAGGAAAGGATGATGGTAAAGTGGGTATCGGGAAGAAAGAGAACAAGTATTATGGACAGATTAGCTCATACGATAAAATGAAGAAGAAAGATAGATGTGATCTTGCAAAGGTAGAAAATCTGGACGATTTACTTTGAATTCAATAAATCCTACCTTTCACCAAATATACACCTGATTAAATGACCAAATAACAGAAACCGAATAGTTATGAAGAATAAATGACAGAAATAATTCGATAATTGCACGATAAAAAAAATTGAAGAATGCTCAAATCTATCATTTGATGGCACAATGTACAGTGAGTCATTTATTTTTCGAGTTTTGATCAAGTGCTGGTTTCAAAATTTGTAAAAGAACAAAAAACTCGAAAATAGACGATATTCCGACTTAAAATGACAGTGCGCCGATTAATACTTATCTAATCCAGTTTATTACGTTTAACGGGCGTGCACAAATTCCTTAACTTTCAATTAATCAGAGAGACTGCATAGAATTTGATGAAATACGTGATTGAGGTGGCTGTAGCATCACTATGCATGTGAGTCGAGACAAATACTAAGATACACATCTTTTAACATTTAATTCCAAAATTACATCTTTCGCAGGTTAAACTGCTGACCTATTGAAAACCAAAATAAAATTAAAAATATTGCAGATTATTCCAATAGTACATGTTTTATAACCACATTTTACAGTTAAAGGAGCCGACTGCAGCGTCTCTTGCATGGTACTGTCGCATTTTGACTTCAATTACGGTAATAATTTGCTAATAAATTTTTAAGCATAGGTATAAAGATACCGATATATTATTTTTATTCAACTTCTCAATACTTTACGCTTCCTTTCATTAAGTTTTCATTAAGAATTTGATTATGCCATCTCATTTAAATAGACTTATTTCGGTGTAATGAGCGCAATCTCAATAAGACCTTGAGTTAAAATTTCCACTTTCAAGGCTAAATTACAGTACAAATACCCAGGAAACCATATTTAATTTTGATTTTAGCTAATAAAATTCACTTTATAGATGTTGTAATCTACGTTTTTCAGAATCTGAAATTATCCTCCTTGAGGCCAGAGCCGCCTATAGGAGGTGGCGTCTTAAAGAAGGCGGAGAGGATCCTCAAGTCACGTAGTGGAAGTAATAGGGTTAAGGAGATGGTTTCGCGTTTGAGTATATGAAGCATATATGGGTACTCCAAGAAGGGGTATAGGAAGGGAAGGGTTTTCTGGGTTCAATTCCATTGTTTCTCTTTCCTGGCCACCTTAGAACCCACGAGAGCCATTTTCCCTGCGCACAGGCGAGGAGTGTCGTCCATTACGCTGGCAGTAATAGATTACTCCCCCTCTACAAAGTCCATTGCAAGCGAGGGCGGCGATGTAGCTGCACAAAGTGCACACATGCACGTGAATGTGAGGGAAGAAAATGGCTGGCAACGGATATCTCATTACCTTTCCTCGTCGTCAAGGTTGGAATTTTAATTAGCAGGTCCTTCCACTAGAAAGCAGAGCAAATTTTGTACAGTATGACCGCCGCGGGACACGCCATCCAATAGTTTAAAAAATTCAGTGGGTGGGAAAAAAAGATCTTCTTTGAAGCTTTAAAATAGAGATTTTAGAATTTTAATAAAAATTATCCTAGAGGTATTAATCCTTTATAACCAGCAGAAGGGTTCAATATCAATGCAATTTTTTAAGAATTTAATCTTTTCCTTCAATAAATAAAAATATTTGCTAGCTTATTCATAAATTCCTGGAAGAAATGCAAGTGGTATGCTGGTAATTTTCAGAATGACAAGAAATTTCTAAAGGCACCAGATTCCAAGGAATTTTGTTCCATGTACAAGTCTGACCGTGAGTGGGTGTAGGTATTAAACTCACGTGCCTGTTAGAAAATTAAAAAAACGTAGAACCAATTTCCCATCCATAGGTAATTAAAATAATAAGATCCAGGTAGAGGACAATTATATCGAGAAATCGTGAAAAATTCCTCGTGAGCACGTGAAAGTACTCATTCTGACGATCAAATATTTTTCCTTATTGGGATCTCTAACCTCGCAGTGGGCAGAACACTGTTGCCAAGGGTGAACGGAGGAGAAGATTTCAAAAGAATTACGAAGGACTAACTTTGTAGATGGGTTCGAGTGAAAAAATTGTCTTTTCGACCTCCGAAAAACAAGAAAAGCCAAAGCCCTGTGGCAGGCGGAAGACATTCGATTTATTTCATTCGTCTGCCGATAAGACCCAAAACCTTGTCTTTAGGAATAAAAGATTACTGGAAGGGGGGAATCTTGAAAATCCCTCCCAGTCGTGTTTACGATGCTAAGTAGTTTGGCGTTGGGCGAATGTCTTTCTGTTCAGCGTATCCGTCATTTTTCATGAATCATGTTTTGTTTTATTTTTTTCTTCTCCGTATCTTCCTTTCCGTGCTCCATCCCCGTCCTCAGACTCACTGCGGCCTCGAACTTCAAAACCCCGTCTCGATGGAGGAGATTGCTTTTTTGCCCATCCACTGTCCTCTCGGATATTTTCCCCGGGTCCATGGACCTGGGTCCAGGTCTTTCCCTCTTCTTCGCTCATCCGGTAAGCCAAACGCGCGCCCTCTCCATGAAGCCCGCCATACGACCGTGTTTTATTTTCCACTGCTTCCCCCGATCACCACCTCAGTATTCTGGCGTCTTGTGTTACCTGTGTCCTACCATGCTCTTTTTCTCCACTGCCTCTCTTTTCCACTTCCTTTCTGGCCAAGCAGGAAACTCCTAGCGGTCATTCTTTCGGTACACTGCTACACAACGTACCCGAGAGCGGAGCACATTTGATGATGATTGCAATAACAATCTCATGGCTAATACTCGAGGCCCGAAAAGCCTTTTGCTTCGGATATCACACAAAAACACCTTTAACCAATCTTTTTATGGTACTTAGATTATTTTTATCAGGTATTTTGCAGTCATACATACATACATACTAATCACGCCGTTCCCTTCCGGGGTAGACACAGTCACAAATTTTCACTCATAAATACATATTTGTACACCTAACTCTGCTTCAATAATTTCCGTCATACTGAGCTATCGTTGCAAACCTCTCTTGCCTCATTTGCCGCCAAACACTGCTTCATACACGCCCTCCTGTTTTTAAGACTCCTGATATTCCTCCTTCAATGAATTTCCTTAACCACAACTTTCTCGGCCTATCTCTACCTCTAGTACCATTCATTTCACTCTTATATACCTGTTTCGTTATTCGACTCTCATCCATTCTCTCAACATGGCCAAATCAACGAAGCACACTCCTTTTTATATATGTCCAAAATTAGGGCATCTAACCCATATTTATTTATTACACACTAATTGCTGACCCTCTCCATCCTATTTTTTCCGCAAACACTCCTCAGATAACTCATACCCACGGCGTTTAGCCTACCCTTATGTCTGTCCTGACACACCCATGTTTCACTACCATACAACAAAGTGGGGAGAAGTACACTTTTGTAAACGGTGATTTTTGCTTCGTTAGACGGGCACTCATTCTTTGATATGCTCCACATGCTACCTACCACTTTTCTTCCAGCATTTGCACGTCTATTTATCTCCTCATCTATCCGTACATGTTTCGCAAACATCTTACAAAAGTACACCAAATCATCTACTTGTTCAAATACTTCACCATTCGCCATCATCATACGGTTATTCTCCCCATTCTCCTTATCAAAAACTACTGCCTAAGTCTTTCACGCATTTACCCTCAATTCCATTCTCTCTGTTGATTCACAAAACTTATCTAGGACCTTTCGAGATCAAAACAGCATCATCCGCATATAGTAGAACTCGCACGTTTACATTTCCAATTAAAACACCGTCGTTTTCACCATAGTGACATTACGGCATCATTGCTTTACGCCATGAATGACAGCAACACAAAACCAATCACTAGTTTTTTGATGACCGCAAAACCAAAAAACTAGTGATTGGTTTGGTGTTGCGGTCATTGTGCTTGAAAGCATCTCTCCGCAATCCACACAAACATTTTACTCAGAATTCATTTTCTACCACATTCCGAAATATATATTTCAGTCACGAGTTAACTTAGTATGTAAAATAGCTAACCTTATGCTCTATAAGACTAAACCAGTGATTTACCTATTACTAGCAAGCAAAGCAAGCACTATTTATTGATTCCGATAACAAAAAAACGCCATGACTAATAACAAAGTATTTATAAAAACACGCCGATCAAAAGTCTTTCAATATTGTTTCGGCGATCCGTGAAATATTTGCAAAAGATAATGTTCAGTCATTAACAATGAATGAGGTGTCGTTAAAATTAGTATGAGATGCCTGACGATTGTTTGAAGTTTCAAAAACCCATTATTTTACGATAAATTCTTCCTGCAAAATTGATGCCGTTTAAGAGAGAAACGAGGTCACGCCGTATTGGAGGTAGCCAAATTTTTGGTATGACTTTAGGTAAACTTGAAAATATGAGCTTGATAGTAAAATCTCATCTATAATCAAGGGAAACGCAGTCAACAAGCCTGTATTATCTTCTTCTTTGTGTTTATAGGGGCTACATTTTCATAATGAATTCGAAGGTCTACACTCGCTAGGAATTTACTCGCTCTCATACTCTCCTCGCTCCTTCGCGAAGTAATTTTTAGTTTTCAGGAAGAAGGTTCTTTTGAAAGTTCTTCATGCATCCTCATAATTCATAATCTTCACTCAAAGGGATGACATTGAGCAATATGTGTGCGTACTGTTCAAGTGGTTTCTGCTAAAATTAATGCTATATGTGAATTCAAAAAAAAGTCAGTTCAAGTCAATTATTAGTTTACAAAATATAATAACATTATATTTAGTACAGTTATTTGCTCGAACAATCTATAAGCCTCCAGTAGGCTTTAAATTTTGCCCTCTGACTTAGAAGTGAAAACCTTCAAAGTGTTGTTGCCGTGATGAGGTTCCGACGCGACAGAAAATCTTGAAACCGTGCTATAAAAATTGATCAATTCAGAGAGATCCAATTTATGAGATATGCTCTCAAAATCTCATAATATTCGATAAGTATTTAAGTGACAGGACAGGTATTTTCTCAAATATCGTGAAAAACGGCAGCGTTTTTATTAAATACGTAAGTATATATAACAAGAAAAAGTGGACGCGCCCACATTCTGGCTAGGGAGACGGCATTCTATCATAGTTTTCCATGAAGAGACTCCGGAAATACAATAGGGAATAGACCTTTAAAAATGGATCAAGTGTAAAATGATTTTTGACAATAACATTGAATTAAAAATTTTCGGTAGAAATAGGTGCTCGAGCAATATGATAAAAATTTCGAGATTAAGAAGTTTGAAATGCAAACAAAGCCGGAGAGATATAATTCCATAAACTTTCGTTGCCTACGTAAAACATTTTGAGACAAAGATTGATTGCGGGAACTTATTGAAAAACATGCAGTACTTTGAAGTGTAACGTGGAGTAAATGAAGCAACAGAAAGTGATTTTCATGAGAAACAAGGGTAACTGCGTCGGATTTGGCTTTTACTTGGCACTTTGAACCAATCAATCGTGCCCGCTATCGCACTGGGAGTTCATTAATAAATGAGACCTACGACGTGAGCAATTCTTGCGTGGCGTAGGTGGCGCACTGACACGTTACGCAGCCATTTCACGGACGAGGGTGAGTGGGTCACTATTCATTCGCTAAGCCCGGCGTCTTATTGGACACGCAAGCTACCCGTAATGGTTGTGCAGATGACAGAGACCGATGGGTCTGAAGAGGGGGTGGCAAGAAATTTGCATCTCTTTTCTGATCCGAGCGGACCAATTAGAAAAACAGTTCGCGGAAGATCGGATGTTTGAAAACGCCATCAAATTAGCCATTATCTACAATATCAAATGCTCCCAGCTGGTCCCAGAGCTGGATCGAATCACATGACTTCAGCGCCTTAGAAATAGGGAGGGGGAATGAATGGGCATGACATCCCTCGACCTTTATAGAAGACCTCCGTTCAGAGATTCCAAAATTGAAATAAAAACAAATAATTCGGAGACTCTCAAAAAAGGGCATTTTTCTCCGCGATATTGGTTTTTTATCGGAAAATAAAGAGATACCAAACGGAAAGAAGGGAATGTCAGTTTTCTCCAGGGTTCTACCCCACCGTGTTAGAATTCTGTCTCTGACCTTTCAATGTATGTTATTAACATGCTTTGGTTTATTTTTTGAAATTCATTATTTACATTTCTGACTCGCTTACGCTTATGTACTGCTCCGTTCCGTTCACCGTATTCACGGGCAAATACGTCTCGAAATCGTCCGATTCTTTTTGAGAAGTATTTTTTTCCGCTGTACGAGTAAGAAAGATACGGATATTTTTTTGACATCCAACTTTTATCGAAATGGATTTTTTATCCATTAACTGTCGGGTAGGTAAACTGAATATTTATAAACCGTGTTTATAAAATGCTTTTTCATATTTTTAGACTTTATGATCAATTTCCAATGGTACCAATTGTAGATTATCTACAAATATATTACCGTAAGTTATGAAAGACGTGTTTTCGTTTAAAAATTTATTTACGATATCACTGCAAGACAGCAAGTAAAATGAAAAATGTCTTATTTATAGTTTTAGGATATGAGAGAAAAATTAATTGGGTAAAATATAAGTTGATGCGGAACAATAGTTTTCAGATAAAAAAGAAATCCCCTTTGTTAAAAAAATCCACTTTTGCACCACCATCAATTCACAATCAGTCAATTGGCCGTACAGATAGACATACTTCACGGGTTTCTGCAACTTAGGCATCATATCTGAATTTTCATTGCAGGATATTGAAAATCAGTGCATCAAACCGTTTAAAACAGGATATGTCGATTTGATAGCCGATGAAGTAATCCATTCAGTGCCATTTGATTTGCTAGCTAATTACTCGCAACTACGTCTGGAATGTCCCGCGTATGATTGTTCATAAATATATCCCATGGCCTCTCTTTCATCACTTTCCCTTTTCCAGTGTCCATGTCTGACTTGCAATTCCTCGGCCTTTTTCGTTTGGAGCCAGCATCTTCTTTGAAGGCCCGCCCTTTTTCGGATACCACGTCCCCAGATCCATCCTTTTTCTTCCGACCTGTCCCTCCCGTGCTCATTCCTCCGCATTTACATCTCTTTTGGAACCTTTGTGCCCTCCAATATCCTCCATTTTTTTCTCTCTGATGTTATATTTCTACCCATACAAACCTCCACGCTCACCTTTTCACTGCTATTTCTTATGCTTCCAAGAAAACACTCATCTCAACAAACGCTAAGTCTTCCTACTCACTTCTTTCCCTCGGCCTCGCCAAGCGGCCCCGCAGGCATTTCTTGCTATTCAACTCCACTTCCGGGAAAAGGAAGTTGAGTCGAAAAATCGCCGGAAGCTTACATATAATCCGGAACTAACTCAGAATGCTGCCCCCATGGTGATATTTGGCTCTCGGATATCATCCTGTGTAACTCTGGATCGCAAACAGTAGCTTTTAGCATTAAAATGTATTTAAATTATTTGCTTTTATCTCGGAATTATGGAACTAACTCTCAAGTCAGAGCCATTACAAAGTATACATCATCAGTGTACGGTAAAAAACTAATTGTCACGAATGGAATTACATTTAAAAGGGTATGTCGGAAGCAGAGCCCAGATTGATTTATCCATGTCCAACTCAAAGATGCCCTTCAATTACCGCCTGAATCAAGGATACGGTGAGATATCTCAGTTGCCTGAATTTTGAGGTTGATATTTAATTAGCAGCTAAATTACATTGTCTGTATTACCTGTGTTTAATTAGCACCTAAATTATCTTGTCAACAGTTTGTCACAAGCAGTGCTGGATATTGAAGTCGGAATATGGGTATGGAGCGGGGTCCAAATATTCCTTTTTTTATACCGATATGAATTTTTAAAAAATGATGAAACTGTAGAAAAAAACGATCATACAAGGTATAACTAATAAATTCAGGCTTCAATTTGTGGAACTTCTCCATATCGGAAATAAAAGCATTCAAGTAATGGTCCACTTATATTTTTATTATTTACGGCCCGATCTGAAGATGTCATTACGCGACGAAACTCGGGTCGTAAATAATAAAAATATTAGTGGACCATTACTTGAATGTTTTGATTTCCGATTATAAAAGGTATTGTAATCAAAAAAGAATCCGAAATACTATCCTTTAGTGGCAGGTTACTGACAAAAATTAAGTTTTCTGCTAATATGAGACACCAAGCTAAGTGCTCATCGTAGTTATGATCCTTAATTTTTCCAACATACCCAATAAAAATGACAGAGGTTGAGAAATCGCGTGAACTGACATGAGCGCGTTCACTAGTAGGTACGCCTGGTTTGCACCTCGTACATGGTCCCAGCTTATATAAAATTTTAACGAATTCAAGAAATCTCTTCACTTCTTGAAGCTCTCCATAAAACACCGATTAATTACTAAAATCTACGTTAAAACTATGGCAATTTTTTGTAAGTGGTACTTTAAATCTAAGAGATCTCTGTCATGAGATAAAGCGCACACAATTATTGGAACTCATAAAACTACAGCACATTCAGAATGGGAGGAAAATCATTTTCCTAATATTGCGATCCGAGATTAGGTGAGTAGCAATAGCGGGAAAAAAGTTCGCCCACCCTGGGAAAGTTTTTCCAACAACGTCCGCAGACCCCATGTCATTCTGCGGTCTGGGTCCTACCATGCCCACATCTCGCCGACCCGATCTTAATCTCCCCGTAGCCCACCTTGAGCCTGTTATCCAATTTCCCACCTCCGTAATAAAAGAAAACATTCCCCTTTCTATTTATTTCTCTAGCGAAGAGAAACAGCCGGCGCTCCTTACCCTTGACACTTGGCCACGGCACCATACGCACACCATACTCCTTTCAAGTAAGGATTTACCCACCGACACCTGACAATTCCCGCCCACCCATACTTCTCCCCAAACCACTCCTATCCCGGAAACCAATTTGGTTCCGTGCGTTATCAGATGGCGCGCATGAGTGGGGGAGGAGATTGGGGTGCACAGCAAGGGGAGGGAAAGCACAGTAGTGAGTGTAAGAATAATAAAAACTGGGAGGTGAGGTCCATTTTCAGGGAATGGTAAAATGTTGGATTTTGGCGGAGGTTCAAAGATAGATGGGTAAAACTCTTCAAGTTAACCCGAAAGTTATAAAATGCCAATATAAAAAGCTCTTATGCAAAATATTATATTTTTACCAATTATATTCCGCAACGATACAGTATAGTTTACTAATAATCATGCAGAGGATCATATAGCACTTTTCAATACGAAAATATTGAAAAGGGATTTATTTCATTCATTCTGAGGTAAGCGAAAAATATTTTTAAGATGGGACAATCGATTCAATTTCTTTTCCAAAATATATATATAGTTTGGGGGTCATCTCTTCTATAGGTTATCCTTGTTGTTGCAGCCACGACTTCCAACAATTTCTTTTCTCAGCCTTCCTCTTCATTCCAATGTACGAAGTGCATCCTATTTCCATCGCCAATACTTTAAGTTCTTGCTCTCTGTCTTTTGCCTAGAATTTTTCCTTCCATTATATTTTGTATGAAGTTGTCGTGCCTAAGTAAGTGTCCGATGAGCTTTGCTCTTCTTGTTTTAATTATTTCCAATATTTCTCTTTCTGTATATACTTCATTTAGTACTTGCTCATTCGTTTTCCTGATGGTCTACCTAGTTTTTGTAATCCTCCTCCAAAACCACATTTCTGCAGCTTCAAGTTTGGTTATTTCACTCTTCCTTAGTGTCCATGTCTCGCATTCATATGCTATCACACTCCATGCAAAGCTTTTCAGGAATTTCTTCCTAGTCTCAATACTAATGCTGTTATTTACTAGGAGACTTTTCTTTAATTGAAAGGCTTTCTTGGATATCGTTATTCTTCTTTTGACCTCAGAGGAGCAGTTGTTATGATTCTCAAATATGCTACCCAAGTAGCAGAACTCTGTCACCTCATCCAGTCTCACTCCGTCTATACGCATATTCGTTATATTTTCTCTTCTCTTTCTTTCTACTACCATGATTTATGTTTTCTTGGTGTTTATTTTAAGTTTCAGTTTTAATAAAATATTATTTAGCATCTTAAGCATTCGACTTAATTCCTTCTCTGAGTCAGCTACTAGAGCTATGTTGTCTGCAAATCGAATGTAATGAATTTGTTTGCCATTTATTTTAATTCTTCTTGTCTTTGTTTTCATTTCAGACATTGCTTCTTCTATGTATAAGTTTAACAAATAAGGCAATATTTAACACCTCTTCTTATTTTTGCTTCTTTCTTGGTGCCACTGACATCTATTTCCGTACTTTGGTTGTTGTAGAGGTTTAAAATCAATCTTTTGTCTCCCCAATCCTACCCTATTTTGCGCATTGCTTGGAACAGTAGTCTCCAGTCAACATGGTTAAAAGGCTTTTCCAAATCAACGAAAGCTGTATAAGTTTTTAATTTTTAGTCTCCTCTCAAGGATTTATCGCAATGCTAAAATTGCCGCTCGAGTGCCTTTTCCTGGTCTGAAGCCGTACGGATCACTATCTAATGTCGCATCAATTATCTTATTTATTTTCTCTTTTACTATAACCAATAAAATTTTGAAGAGGTTTGGGGGTACGTAGAAATACATATAGGAGATCGGAATAGAAGGTAGAATCTTACTAGGGATGGGGAACAACTGTGGATATTATGGGAAATGAAAAATACTAAATTTTGAAGGAAGACAATTTCTTAATCATACACTCTAACAGAATACTCAACATTTATTTTGATCTTAATGAAGTAGTGAAATGAAGCTACTGATGATAATATCTGGGCTCCGGGAAGTGGGAGGCGGCCAGGGTAAAAGATCAAAAGCGCAGGTAGCACCTGGACAGTTCTAGGGGAGCGGATGGGGAAAGTTGAGTTGGATCAGATGTGTGGATTTGGTCGAGTTGGATTCCTGCATATCGGTGGCCGGAAGGGGAACTGCCGAATAAACTGACCAGAGTGGTGGCACCAGACGTTCGCTTTTTGAAGGTCCGAGTACGGTTTGATAGGCCTGGAGCGAGTGGCTTCGATGATAATGAAAGAGGGAGGACCAACGGTGGAGGAGGGAGAACGGTGAATGAGAGTGAATGGAATTGAGGAAGTTTCAAAGGTTAAATCCCTCTATTATGTTCGACATCGGAAACACTGATGCAAAAACTACGTCTAAATTGAATTGGATATTTGCGGAGGCGACTTACAGCAAAGGTCATTTGCACCACAGGGGATATGTAAGGGAGGAAGGGTGGATAGAAACCTGGCGTCGGCACTAGCCTGCTCTGAACGAAAGGCGCAAAGGGGACCACGGTTTAACGTCTAATCCGACGGATGGAGTACAGTTTTTTTGCCCTCCACAAGGCACTCAAGTGTAGATCGAGATTTCTCTGAAAAACATCCTCCTCTGCAGAGATTTAAACCCTGGCCATCCAGTACTCTGGCCACCACACCAACCTGATCCCCCCGTCTGAATTCAAGTGAAAGCTATCCATATATTGTGCTACTAATATTCTTTGTATTGTCGACGTAAATTGAAAATATTTTATAATTAAAACTATAACATTACAACAATACTAGTTTCTTTACTCCCTGATAATATTTTTGTAATTTACTCTTTATTTGATCTGTGTTTTTTCAACCTTGGTCTACCTCTTTTGTATTTTTTTCAATAATAACATTCTCAGCAAGTCCCTCAAGTTCTCAAACTTTAAGTGGTTATCTTCAGGAATAATATTTTCTAAAGGTAAAATTCATATACTTCTTACAATTTTTTTATAAATCATGAGCTAAAACAGGTATTTAACGCCCCCAGTATCATCAAAAATTCTGTTCTAACCAAAATACTTTCATTTCATATATATATGTAAAAAGAATAAAAATTTTAAAAATAAATCAAATGGGGAATAACGGAAGAGTTTTACTACTAACTGAACATTAACATGTTCCCACGCCCCTCAACGTTATTGAATAGTCCAAGCAAAAATACGTTCATTGTGAAAGACAACTGCTATTGCTGCTAACTGCTGCTAACTGCTATAAAGACGATTGGACTACAAAATAGGAACCAGTATGTGAATACTTCATGCACAGGGTGGCACTCCATGGATTGGAAGCATGGGCTAATGGAAAATCTGATCAGAGCAGACTATAAGTCTTCAAAACCTGGTGCTGGAGGAGGTTGCTGAGATAAAATGGACGGACAAAATAAGAAATTATTAAGCTTACAGTGGAGTGGAAGAGAAAAGGATCATGTGGAACTCGATACAGAAAAGAAGAACCAGATGTAGTGGGCACAGCCTTTGGCACAATGGGTTTGTGAAGAAGGTTAAGTAGAGTGAGATACTCCAAGAGAAACTTCCAAATGAAACATTTCCAAACTAGATGTGGGATTTGGAGGAATTGGTAGTTGATGAAACAGTATTGCATCAGCTAATTGAAACAATGACTCTGGCAAGGTTAAAAAAATTACCACTCTAGCATCTACAAGTAAACAGTAGAACTGTTGAAAAGTAGTCTGCACTAATGTATTACTGTCAAAAATGGAGTACAAGAAACCGAGATTTCAAGAAGATGGAAGATGAAATATTCACGAGTAAAATAAAACAACAAATATACAGAGCGGTGTTGGTCCCAAAATGTGCATCTTCGAGAGGAAAAAATAGAGATACAAGAAATAATGAGGGTAGATCAATTTAAGGTTTTTTGTTTGAAGGAGAGGGGAGGAACGCCACATTGGTGAAATAAATGGAAAACGAAGAACAAAGCAGACAAAGGAAGAGCGGCGTTGGTCCCAAAATGTGCATCTTCGAGAGAAAAAATAGAGATACAAGAAATAATGAGGGTAGATCAATTTAAGGTTTTTTGGTCGAAGGAGAGGGGAGGAACGCCACATTGGTGAAATAAATGGAAAACGAAGAACAAAGCAGACAAAGGATGACGTATTGATGTAGGTAGGTGGGGACCTTTGATTTTCTATCAAGCGGAATCCGGGGTAAGCATAGCTCTGTTTCTGTCGATATAGACATTTTGAACGAGCCACTTCAAACATTTTTACTTCCCTTACGGAGACTTCCAAGAGATGAATGACGACCCCGATAAACGTACAAATGAGATTTTTCAGGATGGCTATTTAGAGAAAATTTTTGCTTGCAATTATTAACCAATGCAACCACTCTTAAAGTATTTTACAAGAATAAATCAATTTAAAGAGCTCAAAATTAAATTTAACTTAAAATAAGAAACCACTTGTGGCGTGGCTTAAAATCCCCAATTGCGACCAAAACTCACATGCCTAAGGCGTTCCGCAGTATACAATTCCCTAGTGTAGGTAAATATGAAATTATTCTCAAGTCACGTCACGTCACCTTTTATTTAATATTGGCAATATTTATTAACATTCCTATATTTATTGGATTAAATATTCACAACTACAGATATATCACGGAGCTAATAAAAAAATTAAACCAACAGCAAAATTAAAAACACTAAAGGCATCCATGACGTCTCCGTGGCGAATTCATGAATCTTTCTTTTATTAATATTTCAAATAATTATTCTTCCCTCGCTCTTTTTAAAAGCTAGTGCTTCATGCCAAAATTTCACAGTTGCATGAACTTATGAGCTATCTTCTCCAGCCACATTTATTTTTCAAATTGTCCTCAATTTTTCAATCGTATATTTTGAAATACATTTTTTCTCCCATTTGATGAATTGCATAAACATAGGTGAATAAGGTTTGGTCTTTCGAACGCATACCTATATGTACTTAGTTTCAAGCAGTTAAAATAAAAAAGAAGATTCCACTGAAGTTGGCTGTGGCCATTACATTATTGTTGAGGGATAATATTTGCTCTCTGTTTGACAAATAATTCCAAGATGGAAAGAATTAGATATGACGTGCATCAAGTATGCTAAAAATGCATATCACCAGATAAGTCTCCCTCAAGACTGGAAATATATCGCTAAGTTGTCTAATCAGGTGCCTTTGGAGGAATAGCGAAATGATGTATGGTTAAATGAGTTCTTGCTGCTATCTTCTTTGCTCAATAGCTAATACAGAGAGCAAGGTTTTTTGCCAATGCCCCGAAAGAGAAGGGTGGACATTGCAATGCCAGACGGCAGCGAAAATCAAAGGGGCGGAGAAACTCTCCGGATTAATGCAGGAAGAAACACATTTTCAGACGAAGGGAAACACAAGAGATCCAAATTACCACTTAAAATTACCACCAATTACCAGGAAGTACAATTGAGATGATGTCGAGGATCTGTGTTAAAAGTATTTTTAACTGGTGTCTAGCTTATTCTTGGTGTCAGATACTTAAAAAGAAATAAAAATTCACTGTGAGAACACCGAGTATTCTCCACCTCTCACCAGGTTTTCCCTGGGAGCTTCATATTATTAATATCTCGTCATAATTTCATATTCATGTCAAGTCTTGAAAGTTCCTTGGAAGTCCCTTAAAATATCGCTTGCATTATTTAAAAAAAGATATTATTTTCACTCGTTTTCGCAAATCACTTGCTAATTTTAATTCATGCAAGATGCGTAAGCGACAATATTGGTATCAGAGATATCTAGTGCTTAGAGAGAGAAATGTTCTCGTGGTGCTTTTTTAATTGCTCCTTAGACATAGCAAGTACTGCTTCTTAAAGTAAGAAGATCATCAAAATAAAGAAATAGTTTTTTTATGGCTGCATACGGTCCCTGTTCTATTTGTGGAATAACTCACGACACCGTAGAGATAATTTCCGTTGGGACAATCTGAATCAAGATTGCTAACTGGCCTTTTATTTAACACAGAGGAATACTATGGAAGTCCAATTAGAGATGCAGTACTTTGACGTCCACATAATACGTTCAATGATGAAACTCCGGCAGAAAAAATAAGATAAGAAGCGATATACCATAAAAAGCATTTATTTTCAACTTCAGACAAGGAAACTCACATAGTTAGGCCATAGTAAATACGTATGAGGTCTTTCTTGAAAACCCAATCGATCAGCATTGAAGACCACTACTCTTAGGAACAAGGACAAAATTTTATAAAGACATAGAAAAATAAGGGACAGAAGTTCAATCTGGGGACTATTGCTCAACGGGGCAGGATTACACTATCCGAAAAAAACTGCTAGGGAAGAAGCTTGACGAATATTACCAAAAATTCCTCCTCTGAAAAACTTTTCCTCAGTGAATTTATTGCCCTCCTCAAAAAAGCACGCCACTTTGAGAATGATGAAGGATCGATAAACAATGAGAAAAAACAGCTCAACATAAGCGCGTATTATGCTTAAATCCCCAATTGCGACCAAAACTCACATGCATAAGGCGTTCCGCAGTATAAAAAAAATGTGTCTTCAGTGTACCTCGCACGCGTGGGGTGAAAGAAATGCCCATCTCTAAGCGATATTGGTATTGAGATATGCCTGCGGTCCCTTAATGACAAATGCCCTCCAATTTATCACCTTGACATATTCTCTCTTTTTTGTCACTGAGGAATGGAACCAGGGGAGAGGTCGGTTGCGGGAAAATAGGGAGGAAGGAGGACGAAGGACAGAGGCGGTCACATCGGTGGTCAAAAGCTGGCCCACCCGAGAAAGATTGGTGTCCAGGCATCCCAGAAGGATGAGAGGGGAAAAAACGTTAGAATGGGAGGTGCCTTTGACGCCTCGGTAGTTTTTTAATTCACTTTTTTCACTCTAAAAATAAGGCCCTACTTGTCACCGGCACCGCCGTGGAAGCCGACCCCGACCCACACCCTAGCCATTGTCAGCCTCTCCGCAGTGACCTCATACTTCCAATACTTTCTGAAGAGATGGAAAACAACGGTGGTGCCTCTCGCGGGAATGAAAGGGAGTGAGAGAGGCAATCGGGAACAAAAATATCCCGTGTGGGAAGACCAGGCGCCTCTGCACTCCCCGAGGGCAAAGGGCTATGCGGTCATTCTTCCCAGAGTATTCTCTCTCTCCCTCCCCCCCCCCACACATATGCCTCCCATTCTCTGCAGAACCTTCCCCTGGTTTCCACTTCTTCCATTACCAACTTTCCCTTTCTCCCCCTTCAACCCCCCTCAGACCTTCCGTAGACAAAGCATCTCTTTTCAGAGGGTGACCTGTATAGCGGGCGTCGGGTAGGATTCGTCGCGTGATAAATCCCATGTCACATTGAGATCACGAGGATTCGATTCTCTGTGATCGATTGAAAACTTTTGTCCAACTTGAACGAGAACTGATAAAAGCTCCAGAAACGGAGTGGACTCTTTCGTGGCATTCACGTAATTTATATGCAGTTAATTGGAATTGTTTCACTCCTGCAAGAAAAAAACGAAGGAAAATTTCACTTGATTTTCTCTAGAGTCCAATATTTCTGAAAATAGCAATATAAGAATACTATGTCAATGAGGGAGCCTTAGTTGGAGTCGGAAATATGATTTTTATAAGAAGCTAATCCTAAAGCACTAAATTATGGAGATTTGTCGTGAAAGCATTAATATCCATGCCCAGTAATTCTGGTCTGATCAAACAACACCTGGTTGATCGTGCCAGACTGTAAAGTACCACAGATTCCTTTCAAGCAATTGCAAATTTCTCTGGGCAAATACGAATTCGCGAAACTGAAAATAAAATACTTATTCACTTAAACGAGTTTATTCTCTGAATTTGTAAAAACTCACAGCTGAGAAAGTATTCATTTTTTGTTGAACTTGTTACAGAACATGACGTATATCCTAAAAATCTTGATTTGAATCCCAATAATGCAAATAGTTTTATACTTTTTTATGTCGTGCATTGGGGTATATCTCCTCAGTGAGCAGCAATATGTAATGCATTCAGTTTTATATTTTCGTGTTTATTGGAACTATTGCCAGTGCAACATTATATAGAGTATGGAATTTAGTCAAAAATTAAATAGGCAGCTAACTTTATAGCAATTAAGCAAAATTTCGACTTACTCATTAATTTTGTGTAAAGAAATTATTGCTAATTAACTTTACAACACAACTTTGATATTTATCGCGATTAAAACAAAAAGAATGGTTTTGGTGTTGTCTGAGCAGATTCTCTCTTTAAACTTTAATACTTTATGCCTGATTTTTATTACTTTTCACAGGGTGAAGATGAAAATTTTTATAAATTTTCTTTATTAATTTTAGTTCTTTGTAGTAAGCCGAAAAAATGTTCCTATTTTTTAGAAAGTATCTTTTCTTATCAATATATAGCCCTATAGAAACGATTACGGTTTTACATTAAAGTTCTTCTTTGAAGCTACCATTGTTAACTCACATTAAGAAGTTGACTAATTACGGTTTATTTTTTACAGAATTTTGTTGAAATCTCCACGCAAGTGAGATCACCGTCATTAGCAGCGATGTAAATGTCGGCACCGCCGCCACCCGAGGTTTCGGAGATCTTTAAATATCCGATTTTTTGAGCTATGGGAACAATTAACCCTAGGCAAATATGAGGATTAAGAACATTTCCCGGAACAAAAGTTATGCATAAGTAAATATGCTCGTATTACTATTCATTGAGACAGGTATCATTCATTTTCATAACTCGAGTGGTAAAACTCAGTCCCGCGGTGAGGCAGCTTCTGGGTGTGATTAAACTTTTTTAAATATCCCGCTTACTTTATAGATTAATGCATAATTAACTTCTCTGATACTTTCCTCACTATACTCAGTTTTACAAGTAGATACTTTAAAATGAAGATACCTACGCTTTGAATATTATAACTAACGAAAAAAAAAGAATTTTATTAATGAAACTATTAAAACAGGTTAAAGCTAGAATCAAAATATTTAAATGGTTTCCAAGATTGTTATGGAATGACACTTAATCCGTATAGGTAATTTTCCATGCAGAAAAAGAGTGAGTAGTCTATTCTCACGGATCGTTAATGCAATCTGACCGACTTCGGTGAAATAAAAAAACACTCTTTTGACATAAAACCCGCAAAATGATTTTCCCCACACAGTCAGGTGGTTGTTTTGTATTTTTGAATGTACTATTAAAATCGGTAAAAACATAACAAAATACAGTGTCTCGCACGACATAGCCTTAAGGAAAAGAACCAAAGATTATTTTCACATAAAAAATCGAGAATCCTGGAAGGCCCAATTATGACCATTAATTAATAAAATTTTACTTCGCAGAGACTCCCTTTTTACCTCTCAAATTCCTTGAATTAAGACGAAAATGAGAAATAGCCGGGGGGAAAAAAGGCCAGAGTTAACGAAAAATCGCAACCTCATTAAGGAGAAGATTGAGATAAGGAAAAACCTCGACTTACCTTATACCCGATAAAGATCTTTTAAGCTATCCCACCGTGGCAGGCGGAACTTAATTAAATCGCTACAGTTTTTGCGTTAGCTTTTTTTATTTGCTTTCTTTCTCCTCGGCCCATCGTCATAACCCGACCGCTCCTCTCGGAGATGCACGTGTTCTCGTGGGATGGAGAGGCTGGGTGGGGCACGAGGGAGGGAGGGAGAATGATTTTTCTCTTTTGCTCGGCCATAATGAATCTCTGACGAGATACCGTGGAGCAAGATGAGTAGACCCCGACAAGAAGGAAGGAAGCGAGCCCGCCTCCCACTAAGCCCGTGTCGGAAAATGGGGCAGGGGGGGGCTTGGAGAATTCATTTCCTTGGCGTTTCTAACGAGACATGAAGTATATACCGCCTCTCAAGCTCTGCGTGCCGCCGGTAGGGCTGCAGTTTTAGAGTTTATGAAACGTCTCGCGCGCCCCGGGTGGGTCTTGGAGGAGGTGAAAGATTGAATAAAGGAGGCAAAAGAATGAGGGAAGAGGGAAAATTAATATACGAAGTCTATAGACGAAGGGCAATATCGGAGGAGACTATGGAATACGTGAAACAAGCTTGGGTAACGAAAGATGATGAATGACTGGCGTAAGTTGATCCGCATCTAAAGAGCAACTATTCGGGTGATAGAATAATTGATCGCTAAGTTAACGACAAAATTGGCCTCTCTACTAAAAATAATCATCAGGGGCCATGAAAATTAATTGCAAGAAGATGAGGTAATGTTAAGGAGTGACAAAATCCAAAATAAGAGATAGTTAGACGAGAGAAAAAATTCACATCCGCGAAGCTTGGACGCTGAAATATGGCGGGATTCTGAAGAACTCTGGATACTAACTGAATGATAATGAAGTGAAGCAGTAAAATTTTAAAAAAGGTCACGCGGAAAACATTGTAAACAAAAAAATTGAAACGCAAATTGACCCTACCTAAATGTCCATTAAAGTATTAGCAGTGAAAAGTAGTATGAAGGAAAATTAATATTACGAATGCGAGGTAAAAAGTGGACAAGGCTGAGAAAAAGTTGGAACAAATATTATGTAAAATGTCAACCAAAAGCATTGCAACAAACAAAAAAATGTCCATAAGAAGTTTAAGTTAAAACTTAAAAAACTGAATGACCATTACAGTGAAGAAAATTCAGCATCTTTAATAAAAAAATACTAGGTAATCTTTCTTGATGACACAATTCCTTACACATGAAGGGAGAAAAAATAAAAAGATGAAATAAACACTCATGAATACCTTTTTGATTTCTTTTAATTTGAAATTTCTCCCTGAAAATAAATTTTCACCACGTAGCCACGGTAACTAGACTAAACAGGGCTATTTTACCGCAGGCGTTGCTAACAGCAAACAATTGAAGATTTGGGCGCGTACTTTTGGCTGTCTATTAAAATCTGTGTTAATTTTAAATTTCAATCAGCATACAGTTCTTGACGAGAAGCCCATGGTTTCACATTTTTTTCTTAATTCCTGTTAGGCCAGGAAGTAAAACTGGAGCTGCTTTAATTTTAATGATCAAAATTTCCCTCCTTGTGATATGGAAAGGATATTACCGGTAGTCAAAATCTCAATTAAGTATCAACTGTTTCCCAGTGTCATAAGGCCAATAATTAGAAATTTGAAAATTGTTAATGAAGCTAAATAATAAGGATTGCACCTGATGAGAAACCCCCTCTTGCTCAAAGGGAAACATGCTATGTTACAATAAAAATTAATGGTTTTAGTTAAGATACATTTAGCAGTTAGGATGAATATTGCATATTGTATTCAAAATAATTTGATCATTCTCCTCATAGTGATACCGCATTAAAAAACACAGCTATTTTGCTTCACGCTACAAAAGTATCTAAACATATTTACACATTTACATGGCTTTAGAAAAGCTTATAATTAACAGAACGTCCGGAAAATTTATTAGGTTTAAATTAAACCATGGAAAATTAGTATGCCCTGTTATGTCAAAAATTACCCAAATAATTACATGTCAATATTAGAGTAAGTAGGGGTGTGTTCAATACATAATTAATGCTTGGACGTAATTTAGACGCATACGGTGATACATGATTACCTTAATTTTTTAGCTTATCCAAAAAACATCAGGAAAACACTACCATATACGATCAAATAGCTACGTTTTAATGCCTTTGATTGCCAATCTTGAGGGCAAGGATTTTTTGTCTATTATGGAAATTTGCCCTAATGAACTTAAAATTTTTCCTGCTCTCATAAGCTTTACACTTCACCGTCAAACGCCAAAATTTTAATAAAAAGTGACACTGAGTAATGAACGCACTTGCGGTTTTTAAAACTAGGTCTACATATGCTATAAATTTTCATGACTTCCTCAAACTATTCAATAAAAATTCAAAATTTCCATTCTCATTAAAGTTGCTTGTTTTTACATTGATAATTTTAGGTTTTAAACCTATCCGTTGATGAATTGAGATTCAAAGTAACAAAATCCTAAAATATGAATGAACAATAAATCTATCCAGTGATTTAAAATTCAGCTGACTATGTTAATTGGCATTATAATAATATCATAGGTCTTTTTCTGGTGCTAAAAATGAGAACAACAGATAAGGTATTCTCGTAAATGTGCAATTTGTGGTAAATATATCCACAAATAAATCATTGTTGTGGTCCTTTCCTTTCCAAATATGATTTGCTCTCCCATGCATCATTTTGCAAGGTTTTCGTCGACAAATTACAGGTATTGAATATTAAATTTATTTTTTCATAAGGAATGCAACTTCCAATAAATCTTTTATCTGAGAATATATTATTATTCTATACATTTAATTTATATTAGAGAATTTCTGTTTGTTTTTCAAAATGTATTTGTCAAGAAATTAAAAGGACAAAAACAAATTCGTGCATAAAATATCTTTTTAGGAGGAAGAATTGCATGTTTCTAATGCTATAAAACGCAACAGGAATAATTTTACCAGTAGGTACATATCGCGTTCTAGTAATGCTAGAAGCTAAACAATATTAATGTTTTTTCCTTGATATTTGATTGATATGAATCAAATTTATTCCAGCAGATATAGCAAACTAACAGATACTTTTCCGAGGACATGTTAGGCGCAAATAATGATCATTTTTTGAAAACATTTTGTCAATAATAAAACATCATTAAACTGTATTGTTTGATCACTACAAAATACAAAGAGCCGCGCTTGAATGAAATACATATCAAAGTGAAACAAACTTCAGCTATTGACAGTATTGGAAGTGAGATATGGCTTCATCAATATTTAGAATTACGTAAAAGTTTATACAGGTTCAGACGCTGTGCGACCCCTAATTTGTTACTATTCAAGCAGTAAAATATGATCTTTCCATGTAAAAACTGCCGTGCTTCCTTGAAACTTTTTTCTCTCGTGGAGTGGAATTGGAAGAGAGACGGAAAAACCAGTGCTTAGATGGACGCTAGACCAATACCTTGTTTGCTACGCAAGATATATCCTGTACTCGCAGAAATCCTGTGACAATTACAAATCCTTGATTTGAGTAGCCAGGTAATGGAGGTATGGAAGAAGCCCAGAGCAGGGTTGGGGAGACGGAGGAAGATGAAACATGCAACCGAGTGTGAGAATGAATTCCGGGTAAACGTTTGACGGTTATCAGGAAAATAAAACAGGATATCAAACCATCACTCGCCTGGACATGTACACAAAGGTAGCAAGACTTGCCTGGCAAAGATTTCAAGGAAGGTTGACGAATAATTCCACGAGAGAATGTGAAGGTGGTGGCACATTGATACCAAGAGCAAGAAAAACCCCGCACGAGTATATGACCCGAAAACGGAGGGACTTTACGATGTCACGTGGTGCACGCCCCATAAATGGCGCAATTGGACGCATGTGATTAAAAACGACGTTAAAACATCTCTAGGCTTAACAACCCGGTGTTAAATCGTCGAGTCTCTTACTCCAGGCCGCTCAGACTGGCTGAATAAAAGGTACGGAGGATGTGTAATTAACCGTTGGGAAATACGAGTGCAAATAACGACGAGAGAAAGAAAATTTTCACAGGATTTCCGAGAAATGATGCATCCGAATATTAATTGGTATTGCTCCAACGGGAGGAAACTACTTTTTCCTTGAAGGAAAATGATACGCCTTTGTTCCTCAATCGAAAAACTGAGAAGGGTGAACTATGCGGTCACTTGGGTTTCCACCTGAAATGTAATTCTTGAGTTTCCTGTTTACTCAGTAGTTAATAATATTTAATAATATTTCCGGGTAAACTGTCCCCAGTTTAGGAAATGAAGGGTGTTTCCTTTTAAAAATATCTGTTCGCGTGATTTTTTCTCGAGGCACGTGCAAATCAATTGTGCTTATTCAGAAACCTCAATTAATTTATATTTACATTTAGAGCAATCATCTCGTAATTTACTCCACAGAGAACGAGTTCAGGCATTACTATTACAAGAAATTTGTCCTAAGTTATGTTAAGAGGGAAGCCAATGATACTCTATTGAGCTAGTGCATTCTAATAAACTTTTAAGTAATGTTGCGCGTTTATAGCTTACAGGTACTTAATTTCATTGCAGTAGGTATTAAGTTTAAGACTAGTTCCATAAAATTTAATATTTAAATCAATACAGCTCATAAAAGCTACAGGCAGTTACCATCACCAATGCTTATAGTACATAGGGACTTAGGTATATTCAAAACTTGGTTATATCTTGGGAACTGAAGGTATCTTAGAATATTTTTAGAAACTTAAAAATAAGCAGAAATAGGAATAATTTCACCTATTATAAATGCGGTTATCCGGAAAAAGTGAATCCTGAGGCATAATAAAACATGGACAAGTTTATTTTCGCTAGGAATTTTTTTTAAATTTCATGTCGGTAGGTTATTGCTGTTATAGTGCAAAACACAACTCTCGTTGTAACATAAAAGCCGATCATCTCACTCCAAATAAGTAAGGCTCTACTAAGACTGCTGTCCTGATTGACATCTCTTTAATTAAACTCACTGAAATGACATATGTATAGATAGAGCTTAATTTATCACATAGAAAAATGTTATTTGTACTTAAAAGACACAGTACTTTCCTCCATATTCCTCTGATGAATTCGCATTCACCAGATGAGATGTTATTGGTCCAATCACATTCAAATCAAATTTTTATGCTGAAATTCAAGGAAGAAGTCTTATTTGCCGTCATTTATTTTAACCATGAGGTACGATAGTTTATTTCGTGGCCCACAAAGGGACAGAGGGAATATCATCAATCAGTAAATAACGAGGGTTCGAATGTATCAAGTCATATTAAGGAGTGATTCGGTTGGTAATAATTCATGTCCTCAAAATTGGCGTTGGATATGTTGTATTAGGTAAGGAAAACAATTATCAAGCGAACTTGAAACACGTAGAGTGCAAAAAATGTGACAATAAATAACAGCTTTGGCCATGAAATTATATGAATTCGAGTCAACAGCTATACTTATAACGGGAACCATTTTACGAAGATGAACGAGAGTAAAATACCCTATCAAGCCTTGGAAAACCTGACATTGATTCAAAATCATTTCTGAAATAATAAATGAAAACTTTCGACCATACCAGAATAAACAGACTGAGATTTCTCATTAGAAGAGTGGTAACAAATTAGTTTCTCAATTTTGGCTTTTTAAGTATTCTCCCAATGAAATCTGTGAACTCATTTTGCGATAGAAATGCTATAAAATATTTTCATTCCAACTTTGTGAACGATAAAGTATTCTTTAAATCATAAATACCCCACATCGCATTTTACAATTGAACTGGATGTTGGAATCCAGTTAATGCTACGATTTACAAATAATCGAGCCCAACGAAACCCATTTGAATTGTTAATTTATTCTCGTAAAAAGAAAAAAAATCTCACAAACATCCCATTCACGCGCATACTTGTCGAACGAAGCGATTCTTTCGCCACGGAATAAAAGTTGAATAAGTGATGGGCGCGACCGTAAATGGCCTCATGAATCGATTTCTTCAGTTGCAGCCGTTACGGAGATGAGTGTGGATCATGAGCGGCCCACCGCCAGCTAATCCCCCGCTGAAGCTGGCAATACAAACGATATGGTGCCGTGGTTGATAACGGCGAGGAATACAGCCGGGTCGCGAATCATCCGGATTGGCAAACTTTCACTCCATCAAATATTCAGCGACAGATTTTCGCCCCTGCTGTCACTCTTAATGTGGATTTGCGCCAGCGGTCTTTTTATTACCCGTATGTAAAAATCTACGGCTATTCCACCACGAGTACTCACGCTATGAAAATTCATCTATTTGCTCCCGACCGGTAGTTATTGCAACCCAAGTTAGCATTGAACTAAGATAATTTGAAGACAATACAGTCATCCACAGGGATATTAGCAAAGGTGCGGCATTAAAAGTTCTAGCATCGGAACTAATCGTTCGTTTGTGGCATAAGAAGTGGGGCTTAGAACTATTCTTAGTAAACGCTTCTTTTGTCATCACACAAACGCCATATTTACATTGTGTGAGAAGTAAACATAAAGCTCTCATAAAAGGTCCCATACTTTGGAATTACTTAACCTTCAGGCATATCGTGGAAAACACGCATAATACATGCGGTACAGCATAAGAGAGAATTGGATTGATCAAGCATACAATATGGATGTCCTTGGATGTGAAAGTAAATGAGGGGTGGGACTTCGCTCTCGTTGGACCATATCTCTAATACTTCGCAAGAATCTGGGACCCAAGACAGAAAGATTTAACCAAAAATTCAATAAAATACAAATAAAAGCTGCGGTCTTTGTTAAAAAACTACTCCAGTTTATATCAGGATTATGTTGAGATCCACAAAGACTCGGAGGCTGCAAGCTAGACTTAGTTTGCTTGAAAAATTCAGAACTGGTGTGTTTAGGGCGACACAGTGAATATCATTTTAACTTTATCATTATAATTTCATAATAACTTTATCATCATTATAATTTAATATGTTCTATATATTTGGCATGAATACCTGTGTATTCAAAAATGAGGAACGCCTAAATCTAGCTGTTTAATGTTCTCAAGTAGTAATATTATAAATTGTTGTAACTTGTTTTTTTTGTGTTTTTTGTAAACACCATTTTTTTATTTGCCGCATTGTATGAATATATGTTGGATCCTTCTGCCAAGCCATATGGCTTAGAGGGACCGTGTTTGTTTACTTATTATTAAAAAGAAATGAAAATTAAAAAAAAACGCCACACTACACTTCTAGATTCGACAAAGGCGACAAAGTAAGAGAGATACATTTCCGAACAGATATAAACAAAAATTCGTTCTTTCCAAGCACTATAAGTGACCATAATACTACTTAAAGCTTATCTACTCAAGACATACCCATAATACCCTTCAACATTTCACCTCCGAAGAACCTTGTCCATTAAACCTTTACATGGTTTTTGTCCTGCAACACGCCCATGGGGTGTCTCGCAGGGGAGCATGTAGATATAGAACCATTTCGATGGATTCGGGTTGAATTTCGAAACATGGCAGATAGTTACACATACAGTTGTAAGGGTGGACATATACACGGCGCTAGATAAGCGTTATCTTAAACAAAGACGTGAAGGAGAACACGGTTTTAATTCCCATCCGATGAACGGAATACTGCACTTACACACTGGGAGAAAGAGAAAGGAAAAGAGAGAGACTACACAGAAAAAAGGGGACATATGTGTTGTAAGTTCACTTAAATATATCCGAAGGGATTCAAACGATGGATCTTGGGATTGAAATACAGAACTAATACCAGTACGCTAAAACGATCAGGTATTTGAAGAGTTTTGAACCACTAGCCATTTGTAAATATCGCCATCGCTAAACACTATAGTATGATTGGTACCTTGGGTCAAAAAAATGGGCTATCATTTTAAAATTGGATAAGAGAGCTTCGATTTCATTTTCATTAGTTAGATATGTTTAAGATTAATTAACGGCAGACTTCTACTCTACCCTGTCCTGAAATACGTTTTTTATTCGCTTGTATCTAATACATTCAGCTAAATGTAAAATATCACATTACGTTTTATAGGGCTTTTGTATAAGTATAAACGTCTTCAGCTTTAATATAGTATGAGTTCCTCGTGTGGCTTTACCCAATAATACCTTCCTCACTAATTTGTTGAGTCTCAAAGAGTGGTCTATACGTTTAGTTCGTGTCTTCTGAAGAGAGTTCGAGGCCCCAAAGATTTCTCTTCCGCTATTCTTCTAAAAATTCTGTTTCGTTATCAGTCAAATCAGTCCATTTGATGTGCAACACTCATTTTAAAACTAAATTTTAAATAAAAAAATTTTAAATTTTTTTTCAAATTTCGAAATCCCCTCTACTCTTATATACTGCAAACGGTTAATTTGACCGATGACATAAAGCACAATTTCTCACTCATATTTTATCAAACAGTTTCCTTTCTGGTAATCCCATTACATTTCTTATTTCAATAAGGTTGTCTTCTTTTGAGTAATTCTGTACTAATGTACCTACAATATCTTCCATTAGATTACTAGCAGATTCCATGATACGAGATGAATTCCATTAGTTTAAATGCCTCTCTTTGTAGCTATATGTCATTCTTTAGCTTTTTTCTCTGATATTTTGGTATTTTTACGTTCTCTGCAATATTCATGTTATGTTTGTTCTTGTAGTACTCTTCCATTGCGATAAAAGAATCTCGAATTTTATCATTTTTAGGGATTTTGCTTTTACGGATTATTACTCTTTTTTAATTTCTTCGTGTGGTTGTACCCTGTAAGTGCCGGAAAAATGTTGTATCCTTGTCTCGTAACTCCTTCAATGACTTTAACTTTTAATTTTTTTCCAAGTATGTTGTCATTTTGGAGACTAATATTTTTTACTGATTTGCTTTTTCCGTCACACTAATAATTTTTGACTTTTTCCAGAAATTTGGGCAGATTCCAAATATCTCAAAATGTTTTTTTAAATGTTTAATTGAGAAGTTTCTGTAACGTGTATAATCTTTCCTGAGATACTGCGTCGTCAATCTAACGCAGTTTATAGTTTATATTTTAGGCCTAAATCCTACCTCGTAGTTCTTGTTCTGTTCACAAGGGTGAGTGTTTTGGATACCAATATGATCAACATCCAATTTCATTTCTGTGTTTCGCACATCATTTGGTTCCCATTTTTCTATAGCATTGTATTTATTTCTTATTTCTCTAATTATTTTGATACTTCCCTAAAAGTGTAGCACTCATTTTCACCATTATAAAAGTAATTTTACAGGCATTAGTACAAACTAAAGTCACACAATCTCATTAGGACGAATAGCTCATGGCTCCTGATGATGATTTTAAACTGTTTAAGCGTCATTGTCCGCGGAAATATTCAACCAGTTTTGAACATTAGAAACATTGAGAAATATAACAGATTTAATTGCGTAGTATGTTCATTTTGCAGTACCCCTTTCAATGGATCTCTCCACTGATGTTTACGGGGACTCTAACTGAATTTTAAATAGTAAAGTTTCTCCATAAACTTTAGCTGCAAGTCGTCAAAGATGAGAAATGACTCTAGCTCTCGGTAAAGACCTACTCTTATTTCAAACTATTTTTGCTCCACCCAGGTGTGAATTCCTGTAGTATTCTGAAGTTTATGTACCAGCAATATGCTGTAGTTAAAGGGCTAAGTTTTCCGTAAGCAAACATCAATTTTGTTTGCAATCTTTTTGCTTACCTATTCCGTTTATCGTTCCCTTCAGCTGCTGCAAGTACCGTCGATGTTAACAAGCTTTATGATAAAAGGCACAGTAGTTATGTATGTGTACCCTCACCTAAATGCTTTTAAATTAATACGGATTCGGTCTCTTACACACTTATTGCAGGTATCACACATCTTCTCAGCAACATTTATTATTTTAATCCGTGAACTGAGAGATTTATTCATAATTCAAAGAAAACATTCACATCTCGTCTCAAGTGTGCGGTAGACGTGAGCGCCAATTGAAAAACATTGAAAGAAATGATTTGACCAATAAACGGTTTCCCAAATATGGTCAATTAAACATAGCATAAATTTTCGCGGTTAATATAGGGATCAGCATTAATGAGTCTCTCATTTGAACTATTCAAATGTATTTGGAGTCATGGGCTGCCTTCAGGCAAATATACCTCGGCTCAATATAAGTAGCATTTGACTGGTGCAAAAAACTACCCATGAGATGATAGTGTATCAATTTCAGGCTCGCACCAAGGACATCAAACTTATAAGCAATCAGGAGCATTCCATGTTCCCTATGATATAAACTAGTTTTATATGCTGCCGAATAGGAAATTTCTCTCCTAAATGCCTCAGAATTCCTCGCCATACGGCGTTTGGTGATTGGTGGAATGAGTTAATGTAGTGTCTGAACTAAAAATTATTTAGGAAATACTCTAAGAAATAATTTAGGTATCAATTATTCAAAGACATTCAAAATATACGTAAAATATTATTTAATTCTACAGATATAACTAAAATATTCCTATTAAATGCAATGGTGTGACATAGTGTGCTGATTATGCAGAGTCAATCCAGTTTCTCAGCCGCAGTCCTTTCACCTGGAGAAAAAGGTAACCTTTTTGTCTGGTAGCAAATTAGTTTTAAACAATGTTATTGCAATTATGTGCATTGTTTTTCATCTATTAAATTGAATACCTGCAGGCGTACAAAATGAGATAAAGCTCAGAAATGGTTCAATTTTTGGATAAATTAAAACACCTCTTTCAGGAGAAATATCACTGATTTTTCTAAAAGGATTTCATGGGCATTATGGGGGCATGGGTATTAATATTGTTCGCACAATATGAGATGAAGTCAGAATTGGAACAAAATTACTGGTGAACGATACCAAATGAAGCAATTAAAAGAATCCATTAATTTTTCATTTTTTTCGACAAGTGATACATAAATCTTCTCAAAGCGCTTACACAACTCACTTTAAAATTTGCATTCACGTGTAGCGTAAAAATATGATTGGACCCCATTAAATGCAATACTTTATTATAAAACGAAAAAATAACGAAATATTACAATAACGAAAAACGTACTGGTGAACTATAAATTCTACAAAACTTTAGATGGGATAATCCAAGGTTTCACTATGAAACTTAAAACCGCACGAATTTATTGGAAAAAATCAACTTTTTCAATTAATGCTACGTAAAGCTATATAATTTACATTAGAAATTTCCTCATATGGTTTATTTGCAGGCTCTTTTTATGCACCAAAGGATTTCACCATATTAACTGAAATTCGAAACAAAGTTTTGGCACATTTTGACGAATGGCGCGGCTCTCCCGAACTGCTCTGAAGTTGTATTTCCATTAAAGCCGACAGCCTCCAGATGCTCACAAAGTTTTGCGCGGAGAGGAGGATGGAGAAGGTAGAGGATACACGTTACCAGAAGATTTCCCGGAAAATGCAGCTTCTTTTTGAAGCTAAATAAGAAAAAGAAATGAGACCGCGGGGATAAGCACGCCTATGTAATGGAACATGTATCCAAGGCCCGGATAATCCGACCCTTGTGCGCGGAAAGTACTCTCCGATAGCTATCGATCCGAGTAAAACATAATAGATAAACGAAAAAAAAGCTCACACTTCTTCGACGCTTCCATTTCCCCAAACCGGATTGAAAACTTTATTTTAAGTTTACAGAACTGAATGTCTGAGGCTCCGGGGGAACACGCACATATCAAAGAAAGACCTAGAAATGCAGATCGGGTGGGGTTTGGGAGCATCTCCACCCACATTAGGCGTCTCCGCCCAACCCTTTTAGAGCTTCAGTAATGGCATGGTCCACGGCTTCCGTGTATTGCGGTATGTACTCGTAAACTCAATCCCTCTCTCAGTTCGTGTGGCCCCCCCTGGCGGTCCCTGCTTCATCCGTGCACCCTTCCCTCCTTCACCCATCTCGCGCAGAATTCCCGAGGTTGCCCCACAGCGGATCTGTTTTCGGTTTAATGGACAGGCGTGGGAGGGAGAGAGCAAATGCTCACGGTTTATAATTTAAGGGAAGGATAAATATTCAATATGGCGAGGACGCATACGGGCAAGGGAAGTTGGTTAGGATGGAGAGGCTGGTTCCTCCTATTAGGGTGTGAGACAAGCGTAGTTTAAGTAGGATCCTTTGTATCAACGCTACTCAAAAACCGAAGATAAACCACATGCCTGCACATGTTAAAAATATCCGATTTTAATAATGGAATTTCACATACACAGGAAGGAAAACGTGAAATCATAATGGGTTGCAAGGCAGTTAGCGTGCCTGTATGAGCACTTTCCAATAGGTTGAGGCAACTGTTACGCCATTTCAATTGAACTGACGCGTTTGCTTTTATGATGCAAGTCATTAGTCAACACATTGGAGACTAATATAAAGTTAAGCCTTCTTTTAACTTCCTGGAACAATTCGGTCCTGATATATATGCTTTTCTCACAAATCTCAATTTTTGAGTGACATAATAAACTTTTTCTAGTTTCACCTATTTTTTACAGAGCCATTAAAGCTGAAGTTAAGAAAAATGTCTTGAAGACCAAGAAAATCTAAGACTCATCCAATGAAGAAAAAGTTTTTTAAAGTAACATGAGCATGTGAACAATTAAATCAGCCCTTTTTTGTTTTACTTTTTCGTAAGGATCTGGAAAATTAATCTGATCTCTCCTAGGGGTGGCGCGATTATTATACCCCATACTCGCGTGTTCAGTTTTTATTGTCCAGGATTAACGTTCCTAAAATACTCCTCTCGAAAATCCTCAATAAAACCTAACTATTTCATCATAAATGAGTCATGTATTCTATGTCTTGATAACGAAAAACGTCAGACCCCCAATCAACCTGGGGACCTCCAGAGAGGTCTCCAGCGTCGATGAGACCAGTCTCCCGTCTCGGCACACCACATTCCCGAAAACAAACGTTCGTATTCAAATTTGAAAAAATACGCAAACAAGGCCGCGTATGCACGTTTCCCCGGCCGCCAATATGACGGTCGCCTCCACGCGATCAAACTGCTATTTTGACGTAAAACACGCCTTCGCTCGTCACCTGTTTTTCTCTCCCGTCCTCCATCGGTCCCAGTTCCCATTCGACCGTTCCGCAGAATGGTAAAAAAAAAGGCCACGTTGCGGACTCCGCACACCCTCGCTGAACCGTGCCCTTGGCCCTCCGCGCGGAATTGACCTCAGCACTCAACAATCCTCCAATTCACCCTCCCAATTCAATTCTGGTGACCTTTTCCGGACAGTATAAACTCATTTTTTTTCCTCTCGCATTTTCCGATATCGCTAGGGTTTTACAGGAGTGGGCACTGAGGAAGTTGCGGACGTAATGACGACCTCAGATGGAAAAAATACAGAATAGACGGGTGAATGGGCGATTCGACTGGTGTACACCTAGTTTCTCGTCATAGTCAGGAAATAATTCCTCCGTCAAAATGCGAAATGAAAGTGGTCATAGGGAGTTCATTGTGACACTCCACAGTATTACAGCTTTTCTGGTATCCACTCCATATTTTCAAGTCGGTGACATTGCTTTTTTTCACTCAAATTGCATTGAAACGTCACAGAAATGAGGATATTTCTGTGCACATATGCAGCTAGAGTGATATGAGGCCAAAATTGGTGGTTAGTCATGGAAAAAGAATGGAACTTTGATAATCTCTATACTAGACGGTTTTTAAGCAGAAAATCCCCATTTTCTATGACTAAAATTCAATATTTAAGTGCGTTTGAGCTGAATAAACGATCATATTTAGGCAAACCAGCAACTCTTTTAACCCATAGGTACGTTGATGCGGCATTATTAATTTTATTCTTCTGCTTACAGCTGCTTATATAACGCATCTAAAAGGAGCTGTATTATTGAATGCAAATGTTATGGGCTATAAAATGAAAATCAAATGAAAGATATACATCCTTTGTCCATGCTAAAAATTAACGATGTCACATTCTGCATTTAATTGGATTTAAGACTGACAAAGATGACAAAGACCGTGGAAGAAATGGAATAACGGACTTGGAATGATCAAACTAAACCACGTTGACGTTGTGACCAGAGAAAAATACCCGCTACCGCCAATGCAAAATGGAAGTAGAAGATACTTGGATTTCTTCACAGCTGCAATTTTCTGCATTAAATTTTCAATTTCCATGTGGACAATTATTTTTTGCATTGAAAGACTTTGACATATTAGAGTTTAAATGGCAATGTTTTGCATCTGCGGGTAAAATCATGCCGCTCAAAACTAAAAAATATTTGGAAATGATGGAAAAAGAAACCACCAAAAGATAAAATGATGTTTTGCTTGAAGAGATAAAATGTTCAATGGTTCGTTTCATCACAAATCCCTCCTTAAACTAATTTTAGTCAAATGTCGAGCAAAGTAGCTGGCGACAGTCACACTCCTTGAAACACGTTGATTAGACTACATTGTTATAGTCGAGCTCGGTTGACTGCTTTTGGCAATGGGAGAGAAATCCGTTTTCCGCTCGAGAAAATCTAGTTCCAATAAGTAGGAGGCGTGGGTGAACGTAATTACTCACGTGATGAATCTCATTTCTCAAAGCTAATATAATTACAACAAAATACTGATCAGATACCTATGAGAAAATCCAAGTGGCTTAATACGGTTGAACTTTATACCTTCCCAGCGTTTAAAAATGATTTTTATATAATATCACGCATTGAGAGGTTGACGATGTTTCGGATCCACTGGAAATCGTGAAAGGGTACAAACACTGGAGGCAAATAGGAAAAGCCACGACACGATATGGGAAAATGCTTCGGTCGGACAAAACTAAATGTTTGAATTGTTAATGCTTGAATTACTTGAGTGCAACTATAACATGATGCTCATGCGCATCTTGTAGTTCGTCCTGGCATTGTGAAAAGAAAGAAGTACTGTGAGGTTTATGGCAAAGAAATTCAGCAGGAAAAAAATGCTGATTACTAATTAGAGTCAATATTTGATTTTGCGTTTTCCAATTGTTATCAGTATACAAATTCATTCTGTCGCCTACTTTTTTCAGGCATCTTCCTGATGTGTTTTCTGCCATGAAATATGTTTACTAATATATATTACAGGAACTAAAAAGATGAAGTCAAAATAGCGAGGAGAACAATGAAGATTATGAATCACGCAAAATAGCTGTTTTAAACAATGCGGCATATATGCTGAGGATTAGTATTTTGTTTTATTCATCTATAAAATAAGTTACACACAATTTGGACAGGTACGACGGTATGTTCAATTTAATTCTAGAAAGAAATTGTAAACCTAAGTTTTGGAAACTATTGGACATTTGGACATGGTTACCATGAAATTAAGCATAACGGCAATGAAAACGGCAAAAACTACCGGCACCGAATGAAATTGAAACTGAAATCGAAATTAAAATTTAAAATTGAAATTGTAATTGAAATTTAAATTTTTCTGCTCCGTATATTTAATGATATATTTGCTAGTAATTCTATGAAATGTATCATGATTCCTTCCTGGGTTTATTTTTCGTCGACTTGCGGATGTAACAAGATGGGTAACGTCCGATCTCTTCCGTCACAAATATTCAGTCAAACAGAGCATACGTTTTGATTGCACCACGGAGGTTTGAATCCTAGGCCTGGATGGATTACACCCGATCTCCCCTAGGGAACATCCTAAGCGCGGCGGTAACGATGGAATTGGAAACTGAGACCAGCGGCCCTTAAGGCATTCGGAATAACTTCATGGCACGCCGATCACGGATATCTCCGTCCGTCACACTAACCTTATCCCATGAGTCACCCGTAAAAAACACACCACGCAAATAGTTGGAAATCGCGATATTTCCATTGAAGTTCTGCACTAAGTTTCAGTCTATCTTTCAGTAACCTGTACCCCTGACGCCTGGTATGAATTTTAAGAGAACGGGAGGATGATGGAACACATTAAAACAATTGAAATTAGGTCATGAGGCTCGCATTCTAATTGATCTAGTTCAGAAAGATTGTGGTAAACCAAGAAGAATAGACAAATTATAATGTTTGAGCTTCTAGTGGCAGTTTCGTAAAAGGAACATGTTTATTACTGGTTCAGAGCTTATAAAAAGCATCACCTATTGAGATTATCCGATTTATCTTTCACAAGATATATCACTCCTGTCATTGCACTTTTGCTGGTAACAACTGAGTGATTTAACTGATATCATCACTTACAACCCATTTATGAAAAACATTATTGGCTATTTTGGAAACACTATGGAAGTATCAGAACAACAAGTGCGAAGTAAGAGTAAATAAGTTTGTATACAACAATTTCGAGTTAGTTACAGCCATTATCTCAACAAAAATTCATACAATCTCTCTAAAAGCATTAATATTAAAATAGAATTGAAAATGCAGACCTAAGATTAGTTGCTTTTCCTAGCTTCTCGTCACTAATATTATCGATTACTTTGCCGTTGTTATCTTAGCCTAATTTTTAAACCCATGAATTGATTGAAGTCAAAATTTCTGATACGATGCATAATTCCTCCCTTTATGTTTATGAATTAAGCTGAAACACTTTCTTTACTGCCTAAATATTTTTACTGCATCGGTATCTCGAATAAAATAACCGCATGCGATTAATTGACCTTTCTGGAAAAAGGTTTCGTTTCTGTCTCCAGATACCGCATGCGATTAATCGACCTTTCTGGAGAAAGCTTTCGTTTCTGTCTCCAGATACGAACTTATTCTCGAGATATGAATTGGGATTGTTTTCTCATTTTTAGACCCTAAAAATAAGTGAAACAGGTTTACTAGTATTCTGCAGAGATATGCTAAACCACCAACTCAAACTATTTTAAATAATGAGACACTTTAGAACAAATAGTCATCCACTTCCTCGATGTATTACTACAGTAATTATGATGGCTTTCACATATTAAAGAAACTTAAAATAATAGGATACATTTTTCTTTAAAGAGAAATTTGTTATAATAAGTAATAATTACCATTCCAGGCCAAAACTTACTGAGTCATGCATCATCAGCAACCAAAAATTTAATTCAAATCCTCAAGTCACACTGTACCCCATCACTCATACCCAATCACAAATATTAGCGGTTATGGTGAATTTTTTAACCTTCACACTCAGAAAATGATTCTCGACTTATAGAACTTTAAAAAATCACAGAATAAATCTTACACATTAGCCTTTATTTTCTTCTTAAGTGTTTAAAAGAAGTACCTAGACGTGGGTATTATGAAGATAGAAATACCAATTCTCCACTGGTAAAATAAGTTTAACGCGACCTATGCCTCAGTGTATTGTATTAGAATCAGTTAAAGATGACGATGTGCATGGTGATGTACTATACTACTTGATCATTTTTCATATTGAAACATAGACCACATTAAATGAATTTTACGAGTAGAAAATGGCTATTCTTCTTTATGATGGTATTCCTCCAAAACAAACCTGATCCTGTTGTTTATTTCCATGCATTAGTAATTCCTGCTTCTTTCTTAACTATTTTAATCGATCAAAAATGTACATTTAAAATGATGGCAAGTCTTGATGATAACATTGCCGATGATATTCATATTGTCGGTTATAGAACCAGCGCTGCATATACTGCAGTCACCAAAATTGAAACGTGGAGTGGCACACAATCACACGATGCATATCAGAAGTTCTGAGGACTCTACCGTCTTAGACGTTGCCTCATACAATCGTGACGCGTCAAGGGATCCTCGCGCCACCCCTCCAGCCTTCCTCCGTATTATCATGGTAAGTGAGAATAGGATTTCAGCGCGAGCATTCCAATCACGCGTCTCTCGTGATAATGGTCGACCCAGTTTAACCCTTGGCGGCTCACCGAGGGGTTCCTCCCCGACCCAACTCCCATTCCAAATCCCCCAACCCCGACTGCGAATCCATTCCTTCCCCCTAACCTACCCTCCCCCACACTACCCTCACTTCTTCGATCCCCCTCTCTGTTCGTCGGATTCCACCCTAAGGAATGCGGTGAGGGCCTTATACAAGTCGAGTCGTGGGGTAAAGTAGGAATATGGCGAAGAGTAAGTGGAGGTCACATTTTGTTAACATCGCATGTTTTCGACTCGTACTGTTACCTCAAATTACATGAAGTTTCCAAAGAAAAGTTTCACGTTGAAGGTTTTTCAGCATTTTCAATATCTACATACATCTACATAATACCGCCGCATGGACATGTGGCAGGGGGTGCTTAGTCACCAGCCGTGTAAAGGTGTAAGTTTTTGGAGATGAATTGGTGACATGTATTATAGGAGTGTATTTAGTGGAGCTCCGTTTTTAATGTGGTCACTTATTGTTCGCGGAAAGAACAGTTTTTGTACCTATCTGTTTGGCAGTGTATCTATCTTATTTTATCGCATCTGTCAGACCTAGATAATATAAGGAAGTGTGTCTTACTTCTTTAAAATGGCTTATGGTCATCTGTAATAATATTACTCCATCCAATCACATTCTATTTTGCTATGAAAGAAGTTTAATTTTAATATTTTCACGTTCACAAATTTTTGTGAATGAACTCACGGATGTATGTGTAGGCATTCATTGTTGATATATTTTATTACCACTTACTATCAATCACATTTTCAAATTTTAGCAGCTAAATAAATAAAAAACGGCTAAACTTCACAAATTAAACATAAAACATACAATAAATTAAGATAACTGGGGTATCGAAACAATGTTAAGATTAGAAGTTGATATTAGATTATATAGGATAAGAGTAGATAAAATACTTCAAAAATGCATAGAGATTTTCTATTCCAGTGATAATGTCATCTTCAAGATGTTTCTCTACTTCTTCCAATATTTATAATACTAGATTAATGATTGGGCAACTTCAGTGAGACATTATTGCACATCAAACAAAATTAAAGTGGACCTACTTAAATTTAATTAAACCAATTATAGCATTGCTTATACAGAAAATTGCCAAAGAGATGAAATAATTTTTGATGTCCTACGGCTGCGCGCGCAAGTGTGACATTACTAAACATTTGAATTTCTAAAGCATGTAATGCACCAGTTTATGCGCATGTCTCATATGTTAGTACGAATTAATCGATCACGAATAAACTCTTGAAGAATAACGCTCCAAAATTGACAGTATCATATATTTTCTCAGAGTAATGCGTTAAACAAATGATAACAGAGCCAAATTCTATTCATGCCCTTAAATATAGACTTTTCCTTTTCTGAGAATTACAGTCAAAAACAAAAAGAGTTCTAGCAATTTATTTAACTATTTCCAATTAATGTTTACGCATTTAATTCAATATTTACCATGATTGCACTTACTGTTGGAAGTAGGATAACTCTCCCAATCCCTAGAGTAATATTTTCCTGACTTGGAAAATATTCTAATCAAACCACCCAGCCCTACTGCTAAGAACCAGTGCCCTCAGCAGATGGCTCTGATAGTGCATGTCAGGATGATAGGTTGGGTGTCAACAGTCATAGCTTTACAGAATCAGCCGGAGCTTTGCATTGTGGAAGGCAACGGGAAACAATCGCAATTAGTCTCCTTAGGCATATTCAACTTGTATTTAAATATTGTATGTAATTATGAAATTCCTCCCTGTTAAACATTACAGAGATAAAATAGCCCTCTAATTGAGTCCGATGATAGGTACTTCTCGAGAAAAATCAAACTCAAACAACTTAATAATGAAGCTATTCTCAAATTCTATATCAATTGAGATATCCATTATGATGATAGTGCTAACAGTAATGGGTTGCATGAGGGACAAGAAAAGGAACACAGAACAGTGGCTCATGAATATTTCTGAGAAAAGAGCGTCCACTTTAATGGAACAAAAGTTGTACATATGATACTCCTGACCAAACATTGACTCATTTCAAAAAGATCATGTCCAGTATCTTTTAATCTCCTGGGTGAACACGTGTTTTACAGGCCAAGTAAATAAACCATCCGAGAAAAAATTAAAACACTATGAAAAGAGATGTTTTGGTGGTTGATAGGGAGTTGGTACGAAACGAGTAGATATTACCACAAAAAATTAGCGAGATTCTGTGGGATGGTATGACTGTCTCCTGGCACAAAATGTTTTTCGGGGAGAAGACCGCTAGAGATGCTTTGGGTAATGAACGGGTGGAGGGAGAGAAGGGATGTTGAGTGAGGAATATCACGCTCGACAGTCAACGCCTTCTGGGAAATTAAAGGGACTGGCGAAATAAAAATGAAAATTTTCACATCTCTGTGTGTGAGTGCGATAGTACGTGTAGCATGGCAAACGGGTGAGCTTGCGAAGACGGCAGAGAAGGAAATGCGAGCAGAGATCGGAGAAAGTGGTGAAGTGGAGAGAAGCAGAAGGGTTGAGAAAAAGATAGAGCGGGAGACGAGATTGCAGAGCACTTTCCGGTTCTGAGGAGTTGGCGTGACATAGAGCTAAATGAGGCGCAGAGTTATTATTATGTTTTTTATTCCTTTTATTCCAGTTCGTCGCAATTGGGGTTATGCACCCCCTTTCGCTGGAATGGAAGAGAACTGCGAGGGCGTTCTCCTTGGAACTGTTTTTTTCGAGGTGTGGGAGGAACTGGCAGCTAAGGCACCTGAAGAGGGAGCAAGCGCCACTGGAACGAAATAAAACTCAATCAGCAAATCTGGTGCAGAAGCTGAACGACCTACCTTAAGGGATAAGCTGTGACGACAACAGTATGCATGCGATATGATGATGATCTAACTGCAGCAAAA
Organism: Ceriagrion tenellum; assembly: GCA_963169105.1. NCBI lineage: Eukaryota > Metazoa > Arthropoda > Insecta > Odonata > Coenagrionidae > Ceriagrion > Ceriagrion tenellum. Next base: position 125,501,213 of record OY720639.1, on the reverse strand, counting down.
TCAAACAATAAAATACTTCAATTTGAATACATAATTGTTTTTCCAATTATATTTTTACTTTAACTGAAATGTGAAGTGAGCATTCACAACACCAAACTTATATATGCCCAAAAGTAAGCTAGCTATTTTTTACCCTTCTCATTTTCGCGATACGCGTATTTTAGGAAAAGATTAAGATCGTTAAAGAAATCCGAATAAATCGAGTAAAACTTTGAATTTACGATGAAAAAATTGGCATGGCTACTTGGCGATATAAATAGTTATCCTAGAATAATTTGGTACTAACAATGAATCATAGCCTATTAGAGACTGATTGCCAATAAGACTATTGCATTTATTTATAAATATGAGAAAGCGAACCTAATTTCTTGGAGATTTATGAAAAATGAAGAGTTAGATATCTTTCTCCTTTAGGGATTTAACGTTATTCTAAATACTTTGTAAATAAATGTAATCTTGTTACTGCAAATGTGACAATTAGTCAAAAGAGAGTACTGTTGACTTAGGCTGCCAGCGGCACAATGTAAGTGCGAAATGTCGAAGCACTTTCATCCAAAATACTGATGCCGACGCATCACTTACACTTTCAACTGAAAAAAGGGTATGGTGAGGGTGGAACACGTGTAACTCAGGAAGAATTTAGGGTTTTTGTATTTATTCCCAAGCCTTAAAAACTAAACCGAAGTCCTAAATCTGTTTCCGTTAACTACGTTTTCTACAGTAGAAATTGCCACCATTTTTGCCATTGGTCTCGTATTCTTTGCCAAAAATACTCGAGTGTTATTTTTTGAGTAACTTTGGGCCTGAATCTTAATTTAAATATCATAGATTCCCAAACAGAGGTCAATAGAAAATACTTATCACACAACTTCTATCACCACTTTTCCTCAGAATTTCCATGCTCTCATTATCTGCCCTAAGCATTGGCCCTAGTCTAAATGACTCCCATATTTGCAATGCCAGCTTCTTTCTACTCTTATATCGGTGACCCTTTCCTTACTCGACTCTCAAGAATAGGTCTCGATATCGAACACCAAGGCATAAAATATTACCTAAATAAATATTTAAAAATTATACGATACGGGTTTGAGGAGAAGTGAAACACGGGGAAAGTAAATATGATGGTCGAAGGTTTTATGAATTAAATTCATCATTTTTCGCGTCAAGTCTCTAAATTGGATAAAATAAAGAGGGCAGTATGGGAAGGGGGATGTGAAAATTCTTTCCACTGAATATCACGTTGAAAGTGACGATTATGAGTTGGAATCTGTACTTGGATCCGAGGTTCCGTATAGCATGATATATAAAAATTATTTAAGAGTGAGATCACGGAAATAACTGGTGTTAAATTATTTCTCACATAAACTGGCTAAAAAAATACTTTTGAGTGAGTTCATCACAAACCTAGCTTGAGAAATTTCACGTCAAGAAATGTGAGATTAGTGTAGTGATTGACGCCAAGGTAAAGGTAAAGACAGAGTGGGGGATGGAGGAAGCAATAACTCTACCGAGAGGCGAAAGATGGCGCTGACGCCGCGAATCCCAAGATTCCACGCTTCCGGCGGAAATGATTTCCACGTCGTTCCTCCCTGTACACTTCTCCCCCTGTCTACCTGAAGCTCTCCCTACCTCGAGAAGTGGGACATGGCTAAAAATTCAAAATGATCTTGAAGACAATTGTTTGCCATCCCATGTGCACTGCAAAGATGTTTAGAATTTCAATTTTCACCGCTCCCAAGCGGAAGTTGGATCGCAGAGCATGGGAACATTCCTCTCCAATAAATTATGTCCGTGTCCCTCCATTTACATCACGTATTTGATGGAAACCCACAGTGTTTACAATATTATTCCAAGTTTTCAAAAGAGAGATTTCTCTAAGAAACTATCGGCAATCTGAAGTACTCTCTAATGTTGAATAAATGTCGCAGAATTGAATTCCGCGGCGCTCATTTTTCACTCCATTTACAATTAAAATTTTTATATAACTCTTAAAGTAAAAATGAAATATACCTATAGATTGGTGAATAGATAAAATGGATAACAATGCCAAAACGTCAGTGGATTTATATTAAAATTGAGAAACGGAGTAGTTCATAAACTTCTCGCAGCATTCGAGAACTTTATATACTGTAAACTCTTCGTGTATAAATAAATCATTGCTAAAATACAGAGTTTATTTAAAGATTATAAAAGATTACTACATGAAAAGTTAACATAGTTCACAATAGTTAACATAGCAAACTCCTTTAATACATGCCCTGAGTCCCGAAAATTATAAATGCAATAACACAGGGAAAATGTTTCAAACCGCCACCTATCAAATCCCATGAAAAGCAAATCACTCTAAAATGTATTCAAAGCAACTATCTACTAAGCATGGTAAAGGGATTAACAAATAAGAGCTAAGAAAGCATTAGGAAGAGGCCATGTTTGCATTTTCCTAAATGGATGTTATCGTAGTTGTAAGCCGGAGGAGGCTGTTTCCGGCGGGCTTCGAAGCCATTCGCTAGAAACCGCACTCTCATCTATTCCTCTTCAGCCTCGGTGGTGACCAGCGGGGGAACCACCTGCGAAACGAAAGAACGGAAAAGAAAAACTAACAAAACTGAAAACTAAAAAAGTATGAAATGTAAAAGCTGATAATTAATACAGAAAACTTAAGTAAATGAAGGTAACGAAGAAAAAATTAAGGGTAAAAAATATTTTAAAAACTTAGCATTGTTACTGAGGTCATAAAATCGTATTCGTTCGAAAAAATCAGATTTTAATGTTTAATACAATGACGCATTGTGTTTTGTAAAAGAAAGCCACATTTCGTCTTTTTCCATTCTTTCACTGAAATTGGCGGTATTTATTGCATCTTAATTCTGTGCAAAAAGTCAATGGGGTATTTATTAAAGCAATAAACACCATACTCCAAAGTACCAATGTTTATCCAACTTTTTTGATGTACTAAGTCGTACATAGATTTTTGTGTAGCATATTATAAGAGAGGGGAATCCTAAACTGATTCGAGTAGCAAACATTTGTGCAATTATTACCCGAGAGGTCACTTCTTTTATCAATCAAAGCATCAATTAAAGCTGTCGCATTACTTTATTATAAGGCCAAGGTAAAATGATTCCTAACAACTGATTCCATTGCTGACACAGTAAGAAAATGATAAGACCTGAATTAAATTAATTCCTTATCTTGCTACGCATTTTCTGAATGAAATCCTATTTATGGCTTCTCGATTGTCGATAATGCTTACGTCTATGAACCAGAGGTCTGGTTGTACCTCAAGCATTATAATCTTAGCTTTGATCAAATTAATATACATCTTCACATTCAGGTGATTAAAATTGATGAATAAAAAAAAATACATTTATTACCATTAGTAACAGGAAATAGTGTTAGTGATACACGCTGAATAGTTTGCTAGTGTCATACTGAGACAAGCATTATACAAAGACGTAAAAATGTAGGAGGATTATTTGAGACGAGAATATTTTCCGCAACAGTCGTGATTGCTTGTCAAACTCATCCTGAGATGGATGTCTTACACCTTGGAATAGAAGCAATGCATGTAAATGACACATTTTTGAAGTACTTGCTTTATTTCTCCCTCTGAATTTCAACTTGATAATGCCATTCCTGACCCATCAAGGCGAGTAATTAGCACCAAGGATGCGTCTACGCTATTAATTCATGCATGAGAAAATACCTAGATCAGAGAATTTTGCTGAAAAAAATAAGTAAAATAAAAAGATGGAGCAAAGAAAACAAGAGCTCAAAAAATATAGTAGTACACGTGAACGCGGTGAGAATAAATGTAATCGCATAGCTATGAAGATAAAAATTCTCCGGTGGAAGGTACTAGGCGTCTCTTCGCTTGGATGGAAACGATTCTCCTTCTGGTATCCCCAATTCTTGTAGGTTTATTTCCTTTTCTTTCCCCAGAGTGAGCCCTAATAAACTTCAAATAACGGGACGAAAGAGGAATCTCCTCCCAGCTCGAAAATAGGACATAAAAATGATAAAGCTCAGGCCCGGTGACGTGTTTTGAGGGTAGGCAGTCGGTTGAAGGGAGACGCCTCAGCTCCGATGGATGGAGAGATGAAGAACGGGTGCTCAGTGAAGCGAGAAACAGAGAAAGAAGAGATGAAGTCCTGAAGATGAAGAAAAAGGAGAGGGCTTACATTTTTCATGAGCTTCTTTTTTTCGGCGCGAGATGACACCGTGATTCAATCGAATGGCTTGCCATGGATCCGATGATGGCAGCCAATAAACGACAGGAATCCCATCCCATACCCCTATCAAGTGGTGGAGGAAATACGGATCAAAACGAGAGTTTTTCGAGCTCTTGTTTTGGTAATCGCCGACCTTCTCTGAGAGGAAATAAAGGTGTGCGATAACCTTGATGCAGTCAACTTCCAAGGGTGTTGAGACACTTATTACTAAGACATTCAGTTCATCTAGTTGTGCTTATTTGGAATAAATAATCATGTTAGAAACAAGATATTCAAGACTCAAACTATGCTGGTTATAAATGAAATACCACCTTCAAACACTCCCAAATGTAAGTCTAATGTTATAATGACATCAAAATTTTTACTTTAGCACCCTATTATAGCATCCATCAGTTTTGGCGTTTAAAGGTCCTCTTGAAAATTGTCTATATCACACAATTCCGTATTATGCATAAAAGACACATGAAACTACGATTTTTCGATGTTACTTGTTCAACCAAAAAAAAACTTAAGGTGATGGGATGTGTCTGAGATTAAGAATGCGGGACTATATTGTAATCAGTCATTTAATAATCATATAAAAACTTTATGCATTCGTTTGATGAAACTGCAATTGATATCAGCCAAAAGGTTTTAGAAAAAAGGGGAGAAATTTGAAAAAAATATTTGCATACACTTCCTTACTTTTCAAAAAATAAATACATAAGATAATTTGTATAAATAGAATTGAAGATTATCTCCTAATTGTCATCAGGCAACGTTTGGTACCGCAATTAATTGAGGAATTATTGTGCATTTTTAGGTGACATCTTTAGAATAAATGGATATCCGGCGGAAGCTATCACAATTCGCTGCATTATACACCAACTTGCACTCATTCAAAATAAATTCGGTAAGAATGAAAATATTTTTAATTATTTTTCTTTATTGCTAGTTTTCAAGAATACTCTTTCCAGTTCTCATTTAAAAGATGAAGTTTAGTCTCTATGTAGAATAATAGTGAAACTGCCGACTCACTTTGGCATAAAAAGATTTTGCGGCATTCAAATATTAGTTTCGTAAAAGATATGATAACATTTATTGAATGATTTCTACATTCTTCGAGTTGCATCCGCGTCAGTTGTCATTTAGCACAACAGTTTCGCCACCTATCTTGCTGGCGTCGCTAGATAGCTGGCGAAACTGTTGTGCTAAATGACAACTGACGCGGATGCAACCCGAAAAATTTTGAAATCATTTGATCAACGCCAAGGAAACCTGCGAACTAACAACATTTATTAAAAACTAAAGAAAAATACATGCAATCATCAAAAAGCGGCAGAAGATTTTAACAAAGGATGAGCTTATATTTATTTCGTAAGTTTAAAAATTCCTATAAAAATATACTTGCATGAAAATACCTCATTAATGGCTCATTTTCTTCAGAGAGATTAGTTATTCCATACCCAACTTAGTCTCATGTATCCAAGGTCAATTTTATTGCCAACGTAACTTTTCTCCTGGATTTTAATGCAGCGTTTTAGTTTTGTAAGAACTAATACAATTAACTTAATAGGCTAATGGTTTGATTGATACGTATGTTAGCAGATGGCTGCATAAAAATGTTACTGGACTATACTTCTGGTTACAAAGAAGTCAAGAAATACTTAGAAACCACAAAACCTATGGAATTGAACGAATGAGAAGAACTTGATATCACTTTCAGGAATGGAGACGATGGAATAATTAATGCCGTTACACAAATTATGCGGTGATGGGAAGAATATGTACATCCCATCTCTGATCGGCTCTCCGCCTTTCTAATTTCCGCATAAAGGTTTAACTTTCAATCTGATGTCCGGGTAAGCAATGAACATTTTTCGATCACTCAATAAAGTTCTTTCTTTCACTTACGCAAGCACACTATCAACCCTACGGAAAACTCAACGTCCCTTTTTCCTACGTATTCTCTCTTTGACGCATTCACCTTTCACTTTGCTTATGTACTTGGAAGAAAAATTTGAGAAGGTAATAGGGCAACGTTATCCTATGAATACTTCATTGATGGGAGTTGGCGTTCTCTGTAGATCAAACGTTGTTCGTGATGTTGAAAAAAAAATTTCACATCATTATAATTACTTATTTTGCATTACAGAATGGTGAATATATCACATACCAAGATGAAATAAGATAGTACATAAAGTCAGATTGCTTTTACACTTGCCCATCTACCAAGAGATTCGGCTGTTCAACTGCTGCGTCGGATATAAAAAACTGAGGTTATCTGTAAACAGCTGTCGACGCATCTACAAACCCCTAACGTACTGACGAATTCATATGCCGATGAGGGCCTTCTAAGGTTATAGTAGTATCTACGCACCACTACATTAGACGCCGCAAGGGTCTGCTTAATAGGGAGTTTACGAACACAAGATATGAAAAATAAGGGTTTTGGATAGCGTATCTACCATGAGAATAGAAATTGAGTCTGATAGACGTCAGCATAATGGAGGGATTTCTCTTATTTTTTCAATTTTGTCTTGTTTGTATTTTTTGTTTTTTTTGTTCATTTATTTTGTCGGTGTCTTTATGATTTGGCTTCACATTTTTACCCAAAATCAACGAAATCGGAGTTGTTGCAAAAACCATTGCGAGAGTGCAGAATCACTTATCTACTTTCCATCGACTTCTATTTTCTTCGCTTTTGACTTATTATTTTAGTTCGTTGCTCTTGACAACTCGCAGGACTCTCTATTTAAATCCTATGTAACTCAAAAGCTTAAAACTTTTTTTCCCAGGCTCATTGCAGATTTCCCAATTTAACGTTGAAAAAATCAGTTCCAAAGGGTACAGATTTATAGAATCTGCAAGAATAAATAATTAAGTCATGCCGTACAACCTGGCTATAGGAGAAATAATAAGTAGTGTAGCTGGTTGGATATGAGAGTCTTTTTTAAAATTGATTTGTATTACCACAGGCAAAGATATTAATCTTACTTTTACGCTGTCTAATAACAATATTAGTGATCCATTATGTATGTACATAATTAAAGTATCGTTAATCTGATAAAAATAAGGTCGTGAGTGGTGATGTTTTCACGGATTCCCACCGAGTCCAGAAGTAGGCTGTTACCAAAGTTTCGGTGGCACCAGTCCTCGAGATGATGGCACAAATAGCCATTGAACCAGCCAACTTCCTGACCCAATGGAATCCCCGTGAAAATTTCACCGGCCCTGGTCACCGGGAAAATACCAAATCAATTAACGCTGTGGGGTTCATGCTGAGCCCTGTATGCTTCTGCTTCATTGGACCAAAAAGAAAGAACAAACAATCGGTGCTTCTCGATGACTGCACTCACCACAGGTTCCGGTGTGGTTGATGCGCAGGTGCAGCTGCGGCCTCCGGCAGGCTCGGACGCGGAGCAGGCACTCGCTGGCGTATGTCTCGCCGTCCGTGCCGCACACTTGCGTGGAGGAGTGGGGCGGTGGGCTGAGGAGGACGCGCGAGTCCGGGGGCGGCGCGGCGGCAGCGGGGGCGAGGGCGTGAGACGGTGGGGGCAGCGGGGGCGGGCATTCCTCCTCGTCGGGACAGCGGCACCGACCCTCGCCGCCGTCGCTCTCGCAGATCGCCCCGAATGGACAGTAAGTCTTCTCGCACGGCTCTGCACCAAGGAGAGAAAAAAAGAAGGCATTAGTTAGGATCTGGGACATACTGAACGAGAATAGTAAGACTGGTACTTACATAATTGCTCCCAGCATGGATGAGGGGTGCTCATGATGGTATGTAGCAACAATTTGCGCTTAAGAAACAGATAACAATAATGGGAAAAAAAAGAAAAAGGGAGTATAAACACGGGTATTAGTTTCCGAGAATTACATTAATATTCTAGATACTTAGTAAGAAAGACTTGGCCTATAAGAATGTTTTCATGATTAATCGTGGAGAAAACTTTTCATCCATCAAAACAATATACCATAAATTACAGTCAGGCCACATTACTCACTTATCCTGTGGGGCATGCAACAATTTGGCCAGTATAGATACAATTGTGCAGTGCAAGTCGTCCAGCCTCAAATAAACTACCATAATCTACCATAAACTGCAGTCATTTCTGCACTTAACCTTTCGTGGATGCAAACTTTTGCCCAGTATTATCACAGTTGCATAGCTAAACTTGTCTAGCTGAAGGTTCTAGCATTTGAGCTGAAATAATGGACGAAAAACTGTTTATTTAAAAAGATACAGCAATTTGCAGCGCTGGAAATGGTGCTATGCAGCGTATAATCCCACATGATGTGTCTGTGCAAACGATTTCCGGGAAATAAAAATTACCAAAAGAACAAAGGGCAAAACTTGGGTCTGGAAACAAACAAAAATATGGAACACTAATAGTGTAATGCAACCGAAGGCAAGTTAAATATTACAGACAATTACGGTCATAAGCCAATCTATCTCTTTTAAATAATTACAGTCTTCAGGAGACTCTGGTCTGTAAATATAAGGCTTTCATATACTTTATCCAATTTGATATTAACGATAAAGTGGTTAATTTGAAGTTTCTAAAAAAATTAAATCCCTGGAAAACTTTGCTAAATTTATAGATTTTTAATATATTTTCATTGATATCAGTTCATATAAGAAGAGCCACGGTAGTCAAGATTTCCCCTCGCTTAAGTCAAATTGGAATCTGATGAGTGTGAACATCCGTTGTCTAGGCAGGATATTAAACTATTTGTTTTATCATTTTTATCGCTCTCAGTTCTCTCACTTGTCAAATAGCCATTTGCTGCTTGCCTAGAAGTATATAGTTGTGGCTTTTTCCCTTAGTCTACACGTGTCTGCACCATGCAACGCTACAATAAATGCTACTTTGCTCTTTATCAACCTTTTCATTGCAGTTCTACGTAAGACTCAATAGCCATACTCTTTAGTTGCAGCACGCTTTTTTAAGAGAGCAATTTTCTTTCTAATGTCTTGAATGTAATTCAATTGATGAAACTCTCAACAATTTTCCTTAAATGCACTATCTCAGTAATTAAATTGTTCAAATTCATGCTTTACGCTATTCTCCTTTTAAATTATGAATAATCCCGCTATTTTGGCCAGGAAAATGCCTATACGTTTGCCTATGTTTGTTTCTTAATAATTTATTTTCATTTTGTACTGACTGTGAAAATATATTTCCTAGGACGACGATTTTTGTGTGACGTTAGAATACGCGAGGCTGGCATTAGCGCACTCAACCATCTTTGACATTTAAAAATATTTTTTCACATTTTATTCTCAGATTTCTGTCAAAAACATAAATTGAACACGAGTGTCACTTTATTACTGAAAAATGCTAATCGGTTAGCCAAATAAAAGTTAAATATTTAAATGTAGCCTCAAAGCCGAAAAAGCAACCAAGAGGAATGTAGTTTGACTTTGTCACTTTCAACAATCAATTTTATTCATAAAGAAGATAAATTTACATTATTTATGCCTGAAACACTATAATGCCTATACATGAGAAAACAGCAGTACATGAATTGGTAAGGATGTAGCAATTTTCATATAAAAGAAAGAAGATATGATGAGAATCAACAGCTGCAATTGTAAAACCGTGAGCATAATGAAATTTGAAAGTAAGAACAAGTCCAAAATTTGAGTTCGGAAAAAGAAATTGGACATAGCAGAGAATGAAATTAATAATACAGGAAGGCTTTGAATGGTATTCATGAAGCAGAATTTGAGGAATATCTAAATAAGGATTTACCAATGTTTGACAGTGTAAACTGGAGAGAGGGGAGCTGCAACACACTTATCTTTCAATCGTATTAAGTGATGATGATGAGTCAGGGATATTCAAAATTGAAGGCCTCGTTTATAGGTTTTTTTTTCGATATAAAAAACACATGTGCCTGCAAAATCTTATGAGTACTTTTATCGCAGAATTTATGAACGTTGCATACCACTGGAGAATGACCTGGCAAAACGGAACATGGGTTTTGAATATCCCTAATTAGCCTGATTGTCGAACTCTGAGTGTTGGACGTAGGTGCTCCCTCGGAAAACGTACGCTGAGTAAAGTGCCAGTAAAAAGTGTTTGCGAATACAACGACAGAAGGCATATATGGGTCAGAGGAAAGCATGAAGTTGAAGTATGACTGAGCGCAATAGAAAGAACGGGTAAGCTATGGGTGTTATTAGTGTGTTATTTTCTCTGTAATCGAGTATAAATAGCTAGCTATTTGACTAACCATTTAAATGAGACGCTCTCGCTTTCTGGTCAAATGGCATGTTTTTTTAGCAGTCCTTGTTTCACCACCGATTAAAGTGCCACGTGAATATCATTTAAGCATATTGGTGCTTCAAATACGGCGAAATCAAAATAAAATGTTTTGTTTCAACTTATAGGTAGTCAAAATTAAAGAAAGTCAGTAGAGAGGTACATCATTCCTACAAGTAGATACTATATATATACTATATAGGATACTATATACCATAGAGTTAGTAATTATTTTACACACACCTGCAGTTTCTCTTCTGTCGGTGCTCTTCTTTAGGCCCAAATATCCGTCTTCAACTCTGAATATTTTCGTGCTCACATTTATGTTTTTTCATAACTCTCATTACATACTCTTTCCAAAGTAATTAATAATAAAAAAGCATGAAGTGTGAACATATAAATTCAAAAGAATCCCTCTTTAATCGGGACTGCACTTGGAAAATTATATGGGGTATTTTGTGGTCTAATTCTCAAAATAAAATCACTTCGATTGCCATTAAATGCTAAAATCATGATTTACAAGTAAATATGCAGTCGAGTACAAAGTAAATCAACTACTCTTAACTAAATGCTCACAAATATTGATAAACATTATATAGGAGAAATGATATTTTTTCACCCCAACTAGGTACGTCTTCACCACAACTATGCAGCATGCTCTGAGCTATAAAATAATGAATATATCCTTTAAATCCCAGCTCAAATTAAACAAGAGGTTGACGTTTTCATTTCGAAAGAGTTTAGGATTTCTCACTTGGAGACCGTCCGGCTAATTTGTCTCTGCAGCGCACTGAAAAAATAATGAAACAAGAAAAAACACGCTCAACGGTGTAAGCAAATGCTATGGAAAACGTGCGTGCGTAGGCACTTACGGCTTTGGCATACTCTCTCTCTCTCTCTCTCTCTCTCTCTCTCTCCCTCTCCCTCTCTCTCTCCTACATTTCGTTATTCTATTTTTCAGGCGAGTGGTATGGAAAACGAGCTCATTTCCCCGCCGTTGGCCAACAAGTAAAAAAAATTCGAGGGCACGGCTATCTCTTTCAATTAGAGCTCAGAATGGGGAGAACATATTTCGGAAAGGATAAAACACTGAAAAATAAAAGAAACATATACAAACACACACAAGTGGAATTAGTTCTCTACCCTCTTTCATTTGTATTTTGCTTCACCCTCCACTTTATCTCTTTCTCTCTCTCTCTCATTGAGGACTTCCATACTCTTAGCTCCTTCCGCACGTTCCCAAAGCCCATGTTATATTTTTTTCTTATTTCAGATCGCACGAATCTAATGAACCGAAAAGTTTTGATACCAGAACTCGTACACACACCTGCACGTAGATTGAAAGACAGGAAAAAAAGACAAAAAATTCACGAGAAATATATGGGTCACGCAGCCGTCGTCGTCATGGAGACTGAATGACATCCAACCGCAGTGCCACCATTGGAGGAGTTGAATTGACTCCGATTCGAGAACTACGGAAGCGATATTTACAAAATCTCGGAAAATTGAGCGTAGACCGAAAAATCGAAAGGTTAGCAACGGAAACGAGTTTTATCACAGCCCACACACGTAAGACTGCGAGATAAGAGACGTCCCGGTAGACAGTTATTAAGACAAATAATTAACAAGTTTGGTAAATAAATGAAAAAGGAAAATGAACATGCCTACTTTTTGGCCACATCGACACTAATATGTCCTCATTACTCCTAACTACTACTATTACAAACTAGATACACAAACAAAACAATAGCGTGCCAATATTTAAAAATTTTAATGGACTACTGGAATATAAACACAAGTGCGCAGATTTTAAATTGCAAATGTTACTCACTCAGGAAGATTTCAAGAACAAGAGGTTTACATCTGAGACGAAAATACCCGGAATACGCTCCATAAGGTAACCAATAAGTAGTACGCATACCGAATAAATAAAATATTCGGAGACATTTCCGAAAAAACATAAAGCTTCAATTATCATTCAATGTGACACAATATAGAAATACTAACGCAGTACTTCAGCTATTTATTGTTCAGATATAGGTATGGAAACTATATAGATATTGAAAGAAAGAATTAGATTGAAGCCGAATAAGAGAAAATACTCATTGACATTTTCTACCTCCGCATGAATATACGCAATTTGGGAAATACGAGCGAGATAACGGAACCCCAGACGATCAAAGGAGAAACAAACAGGAGATCAGTTCACTGGACATATGCGACTTCAAGCAGATTTGCAGGATAATGGAAGGACCAGGAGGTGAGGTCAACTATGAGTCGCATTAAGAAGTCAGTGCTGCAACAATTGGCAGTGAAGAAGGAAAAAAATTGGTCCATTGGTGACAATTTAGAAGAGATCTGTCATTTATGTACATTAACGTCACGTCCCATCTCGAAAGTTTCTCCTCAGGCTTTTTATACGATAAATGAACCCGCACAGGTTCATTCCCGATTAAATACCTCATGAAAAGTATATCGTGTAACGCCAACGATAAGCAAAAATAAGTGAATGATTGCTAATAAAAGAATCCGTGGTTTGATTCCGTCGCTATGTTCTTGAGAGCATACTTACAGGAACTAAAATACATAATATTAAGGGTTTACGCATCGTTCAAGAGGACGATGAGATTTTTTGTAGCAATATTGCCATGAAGCGATCAATAATTGTTTGTTAGCTTCAATTCTCCTATCCAGTGCCTACTTTAATTCATTCTTAATATCCACTATGGGCTGCAGGATGATTTCCTTCTTGTTTTCAATACTTGGTCTCAGGTTATTCTTTTAATTATTTCCTCGACAACTTAAATTATTTTTGACTAATTTAAAGGGGTAATTGACCACTACCAATAGTATTGGGGTCATGGTTTCATCCTCTCTTGACTGAAAAACTGTACCTACTACTATTGGAACCATAAAACACTAAAGCAGAACACTTGTGGGAACTCAGTCAGGCAAATAAATGCAGAATGTCTGTAAAAAATCGCAGGTAATTATTATTTTCTTTACGTAGCTCTAAGTCTTTTTCCCCTGCTACGGCTACTATAGATTTATATTCCGATATTTTAGCGCTAGCTCCACTAAATATATGCATTTAATATACTGTTCATTATAATACTCCACATTTTGGGCTTTCTCTCAACCGCCATGACAGTTAGTTCTTCAGTTTGACCCCTCTCCCATTTCGAAAGATTCGTTTATGAGGGTTGCAAATGGCAGCCATATTGGACCAGCCGTTTTTTCTCACCCCAATACTCCCTAAATATTTCTCGACCCTTATTCTTGTGGGGAAATGAAAGAACCAGAACGATTTTCTGCACATTTGGCCGATGCCACAAAGTACTTTTTTGATTATAGCCACAACACAACCCTTATACCTATCTGCGCCTCTTCCCCACTATTCCTATTGGTCTCTGCTACTAACGTTCCCCCGGAAAACTTTCAGCCCTCTCTGCCTAGCACTCCACTCTCCAGGACACGGCGTGCTAATTACGACCGTCCCTAAGCAACGAAGAGGCAGCACGCAAGCCAAATACTTCCGCTGACAAAACAAATTTCTTCACACTGCAACGCCCTCCCGTACCCTCATAACATCGCCAAGCTGGCCCACTCTCATTCTTCGCTCCTTAACCCCGCAAAAGAAACCTCATCTTCGCAAACAACTAACTTTTACACTAGTTTACAGCTTACTTTTACCTATAGAATCATCCCTGGGAACCAGAATGGTCACGCTTATACAAGACAATAAAGTCTACCCCATAACACCGGTAGAAGAAAAGAAATTGAGAGCGATGGAAAAATATTGTTATCAATGACTAAAAATCAAGGAAGGATGAAATTATGACCAGAACTCAAAGGAGAAGTAAAGGAGACAAGCTTACTTGACACAGTTTTGTGACAGAATAGTCCATTGAACGCAATAATGTGGAAGAACTAATGAGGAGATTTCTAGAAAAAGACATGAATGTATCAGGGAAATTACGAGGGACGTCAAAGAAGAAACCTCTGTAAAAATGATTGGACTGAGAGGAGAGTGAAGCTGAGAGCTAAATCAATCTCGCCCAAACCGAAACAAAACAGTATGCCACCAAATCTATACTAATAAGTAGAAGTGTAGTGGTGTCTGCATATACTCCTCTCCTCGAAAAATACTGAATTGATCTACCTAAAATTCTGTATGGATCCATCATATATATTGTTCCACACAAAGACATGCCATAGAACTCATAGCATTTCAAAACTTTTCAAATTTCATACTATTTCCACCCCTTTTGAACCAAATCGATCCCATAAAAAGTATTTTTTAAGTTCAATTTTCACACTTGTAGACTTCATTTCTTTTGCAAAATTCATTACAAAATACCAGTTGAGCAAAATAACTTAATTAATAACGGTTTAACTGTGTTATAACTCATTTAAAGAGCTTAAATAGACTAAGCAGACAGTTTTCACTCTGAAAAAAATTAGGAAAATAAGAGATAAAATTCTCTGCTGTATAGATAAAACTACTTAAATATTTATGACTTTACTAGCGTTAGGTACCCGTTGAAATTTAACGGGCGTGAAAAATATTGAACTTATGTTATAAGAAAACCATTAAGCCTGAAGATCTAGTACGTTGTTTTCATTGCAGTAGACAAGCTGACGATTTTTCAGGTGCACGTAGAGATAAAAGACTGTTGGTTCTCTTTCATGCATGAGAAACCCAAAAATGGGCCACGCAGACTCATTAGTACTTAAATAACACCCAGATTGATAGATGGTCACTTCATCCTACCGGTTCTCTTGAGTCGTCTTCTGAGTGAATTAACAGCTTGATCGCTTCCCTTGTGAATATACATACACATATTTGCATTCAATGACAATTGAGTTGCGCTTTTCAATATTGATATTTGCGTTGGGTATCTTAATCAGGATCGGCGAGTAGGGTACAACCCAGCTATTGACAATGTCAAAAGGAGCTTTTGCAGCAGCAGCCATGTTTATTTGACCTATGAATCCTCCGTCTCCCGGACTGCGTCTTCGGTGTAAAGGGTAGCTATAATCATTGGTTTTGGTTACTAAATCAAAAATCTATGGTGATTCTTAGCGCCTTTGCCGATTTTCATGCACGGATGTTCTTCATTGAGCAAAATTTCCCGTTCTTCTTTCGGGTAAGAAGCATGTAGTGACATCATAATATCCACCATCTTAAATCAAATTGAAGTTTTAAAAGAGATGGGTCAATATTTGAACCAGATTTACAGCTGGTTACCCGTCCGTAGGTTGGGTTAGAATGAAACTGCGGTTCTTAGCGAGAAACACACGGGGAGGTGACGGACTTAGTTTCCCATCTTTCTTGATATATACTTTTTTAAATTCAGTTTTTTTATTTATTTGATTTTATTTTCTGTTTGATGTTTGTAAACGCTGATCATCATTAAATTATCTGTATCAGCTCATTATAAAATAGACTTAAACATTATATCTACAGCTTTTCCCTCAGGTGTTGACAAAAATGTTGTTGCCGCTCGAATCGTGCGAGCAAGCCACGTAAAGTTGCCCTTACATTAAACAGCAGTTTTCCAAAAAAAGGCCAGCCACTTAAAAAGTCTGCCCTTGTGACTTGTTTATTGTTATAGGAATCAGATAAGTCAAGCCCAGAAACCGGGGAAATGACGCTAAGAAGCGTGTCTTGCGGTATCCTCCTCCCTTCACGCGTACCGCTCTTGAGGAGCTTCATTTGATCACAGGTGGGCATGTCATTGAGCGTCCAAGTTTAATCTTTGTCGTTTTTCTTGCGAGGGCTCATTTTATCGCAAAAAAGACATTCCTATAGCTTTAGACGATAATTTTTGAAAAGTTACTCTTTTTTCTATTAGGCAGGTTGATGGATATATTTTTCAGCCCAAGGAGGGGAAACACAGCGGCTAGGGAGAGTCTTGAATAGGCACATTGATGATTGAATGAATGAAAGTTAACAGCACTTTAACACTTTAAAACAGGTATAAATAACTCGTAACGTTTATAACGTGGGAATCGGTGTAAAAAACAGTTCGCAAGCGTAATGAGAGGCAGATGGTTCCACTACTTGTAATGCATCTAAGTATTAAACGACAATAAACAACGCTGTTTGTTGTAGCAACAGAAGAATTATTACCATAACTATTTACTGCACTTGTCATTCATATTTAATTTCGTGTGTAGTCTATTTGATTCCTCTATGTTCATCGTTTACTACGTAAGTGTTCTCTCATATAAATGCAGTGCACCTTATGAGAGCTACTTTGAGAATAGACATTAAAGAGTATACTTGTTGTAAATATGCTTTGAATTTATCGATTACCCCCCCCCCCCCGCCCTCTTAAGCTATCTATAATGGCCAAGATAAGTTTAAGATATCTAAGGCCCTTGGGACTCTGGGCCATTCTAATACAAATTTTCTTTCTACGCGCTATCATGGGCTGGCAGGAAAACGTGATATTTTAATGCTATAGGGGTGAATATAATTTGAAAATCAAATCTCTGGCTGTAAAGGAAATATGCTATTGTTGATTTCAGAGAAAAATGTGAGATTTTTCAGTTACAAACATTTTCAGAACATATACAAAGCGTAAAAAATAAGCTTATAAAAGAATTAGAAACTTTACTTATTCAGCCAACTGATTAAAAAAATCCCAGCCCTCAATCTTGAGTGAAAGTACATTTAAAAAGCAAAAAGTGAAACCACTGCACCGAACCCAATGGTTAGCATGGGTTTTCATGGGGGTTCTGAGGGCTTTTTAAAATAGCCTATTTTACGACTAGATATATTTTCTATGCACACACCAAATTTTTACTCAATCGGTTGTGTAGTTTTGCGTAATGGAGCAACATGCAGACAGACAGACACCATTACATTATTATATAATAGTAAGAATTACCTCCTGCCCCAGAATCAATGGGCTACTGTGCTAGTAATATATATGTAAACCTGGATGAGTAACTGCAGCACCAGCGCTAGTAAAGGGATATGGTTGGTTGTCAAGGATAGTCGTCGTCCTTAATGCACGAATTCTGGACAACTTCTTTTTCCTCTCCAATACAAGGTAGAAGATCATGGTCGTGCATACAAACTTGTTCTAATTTAGCCAAATAGCTGGAAAAGAGTAGAGGACAAAAACAATGTGTTGATGCCCAACGAGGTGAGAAATTTTCAAATTTAAGTGAACAGCTGATTTAAATTTTTCCATTGTAATTTTCCGACTAATATTGAAGTAATTAGACCGTAATCCAAGAAAATACAAGAAAATCCTTGAAAACTAAACGTAATGGAAACACTGAACAAGGCCATCCGACCCTCGTTTACTGCGTTTTACCGCATATATGAAAAAATAAAAAAGCTAAAGCTGATAAATTTTCAAGGATGCTATTTCTTCCTATATTTTAAGGATTTCTTGAATGAGGAAGTTAACATACGTATCCTACACAACAGTAACAGGCTAATCAGGTGAACTTCTAACACCAACCTATGCGTAGATGGGCCACCAAGGCGCGTATGGCGTCTATAAATGGCTACCTATTTCATTCACATAGCATGCTTATTTTTACTCAACCTTCTTTGAATTAGGAGCGTATACATATCTGCAGCCAGAGCTCCGTTCCTCTTTAAGCAACTTACGGACATGCATTTATCTTTCAGCGTTGATGCATAATTTTAATGAGTTAATCTCATTGTAAGGTCCCAATATAAGCATGTAGACTCGTAATTCGCATTTTAGCATGGAGCTGGGGCACTAAAACAAGACAGACAACGTTCTGCCGTAATGGCCGAAAAGATTAAGTTAAAATTATTTGAGCGCGTGGAGCCTAATGACAAGATTTTGGGTACAATGCAAGCGAATGCAATGCAAAGCGATTAAGTTAAAGATTCCTTCTTTTCTTGCCTCAACGCTGTCATTATTATTCCTAGTACTTTCGACAGAGGAATAATACCTCACGTTCCACTTGAAGCAGGGCATTATCTCGGCAAAGGCGGGGAAAATATTATACCGCTGATGGCTAGACACTTGAAGCGGGGATAAAAATATGGAATACGTTTTTCGCTTCCCAGAAACACAGACGAGGGGTAACATGCGCATTTTCCTTTTTAGGGTGCACTTTGCATGTGCATAATGTTTCCCACGCCGAGAGGGCACTCATTAGTTTAGCAGGCCGTGGCATTACGCTGCTGCTCTTGCGTATTTTTTTATTTCCTTTATCTCCAGCCTAGATCTTCCATTGTTAGCGCCACCTCCGCCGAGGAAGAAGGTGCTAATGACTTCAGCGTACCGTCCGAGAGGAGGCCTGCATAATTTTAATAACGCTTTTTGCGCTAACGTATGAGGGGTGAAGCCGTTGCTATACCCCGTTCCCACCCCTCTCCAGGATAGGGTTCGATGCACGTAAAAGATCTTCGCTCGCTCAGCTCTGCGAGATGGATGGTAGTTTGCCGTGCAGGCCGAGTGGTGGATATATGACTAATGAAATGCTCGGCTGAGACGGGAACAACGTTCGCTAGCATTTTGTGAATGTTGCATCGAAGGAGCTTTATCTGAACGGCGTGGAATTTATCTCAACACGGTTGTCTGTATTTCTGGAATATATAATACGGATGCCAAGTCAATTAGTAAAAACATCACCAATTATCATACTCGATGATATATACTTGTAAATTCCAATTTTCTCGGTGGATTGCTTCTATTTTACAATTACTTCATACCAGAGCGCCTACTTTCTTCACCTATTTTTATCCAAAAGCCAAGAGAAGAGTAGTACTAGCACTATAATATGTAATCTGAGAGATTGCAAAATTAAGTGATCATTTGCACGTAATTTAGGAATATGGCATAAAGCGGAACCAAAAGGAGCAAAACAAGCCTATAGTGTATTTTATTTCAAATATGAAATTATAAATTAAAATTTACTTTAATTCAAGTAAGCAAAATAAAGTTTTTGAATAAAATGAAATATGAATACATCAATGTTCAGCCCCAGCCCCAATGCACGACATTCATGCAATTAAAAACTATTAAAGCCGTATTTAAATTGATTATTAACGGTTTAAAAAGGTTAGAATCAAAGTGGTTAAAGAAAGGGATCCTTTATTAAATTTGTTACATTATGTGCCATAGATTCAAGTAGGCGTATCAAGTTTTCATTTCATTTCAAGAGCTTTGCCAAAGCTTCTCATCTTAACTCTAATAAATATTGAAGCGCTTTTTGATAATACTTGGGTTTCGAACTTTCATTTTCCTCGGTAATGCCTCTGGCTCATGACTAAAGCGATATGAACACGAACATTTTTTTTCTGATGATCTTCGCCAGATACCCTATCTGCTTTATGTATCGCTTTTTACCATCGTTTATTTCAACTTATACGTGAAAGTAATTAATTGATAGTTCCCTTACCCACCACGTTATCCTCTTCCTGAGAGCCTGAGCTCGATGAGACGGCACACACAAAAAAAGTCCTGTTCCATGTCATGTCACAGTTAAGCTCCGGCAGGATAAGAAGAAAAAATTATAATCCCGTGGATGAGGTGCTTAAAATAAAGAATAACTTTATTTCCATTTTATATGATATTCTCGGCCTCTGGCCAAAAAAAGGACTTCATCCCCCTCCATTCCTTAACAGCATTTAACCTTGTTATTACCGAAATGGGAAGCACTACTGCAAGAACTGGGAACAATCTTGTCTCCGCTAAGCCCGCGACAAGTTCTCATCCTTGCCTTCGTTCATTTTTGACGCTAATCATTCTTGAGGTATATTCAAATCTCAACAACTGGCATTGCAAAATAAACATTGCTCTAAAAAGATACTATGTATAAGTGAGCAAATTCATTATGCATTACGCCCATATATGTATATGCGTAGGCTTGTCACATTATTTGGCGTCACGCATTGAGCACAATTTCATGTAACGCGTGGTATTGAATTGAATTGTAAAAAATTTCATACGTTCAAATTGAATAAAATTTCACAATGAGCTTCCTTATGATCATAATTTTTCTCCTTAAAACCAAACTAAGTTATGCATACTGAAAATCGAACTATTCACGTGGCTAAATTGTACTCCACGAGTAACACGAATCCGATATCAGCACTAAATATAGAAATATGTACGATACTTATTTTTTATACAAATTTTACATTCAAAATAACATCGCAAGAGAGTAGAGAGTTACCATGAAATAACGGTGGCGGAAGTGTAATAACTACTCATAGTTTTTATCAAGAAGGCATATGATTACATTGGACTATCCCAGTACTTATAAAATGAATTCCTGAAAACTACCTTAAAACTTATCGAATAGAATTGAAGTCAGAGATTGTTTTGTAATATAAAAAACCTCAACAACAAATGCATACATTATGTAAAAAACACTTAAATTTTGAGTTTACATCGGTCGGATATCGAAATGGTGAGTAGG
Organism: Ceriagrion tenellum; assembly: GCA_963169105.1. Lineage (NCBI taxonomy): Eukaryota > Metazoa > Arthropoda > Insecta > Odonata > Coenagrionidae > Ceriagrion > Ceriagrion tenellum. The sequence goes on along the minus strand of OY720639.1, from coordinate 125,480,305 downwards.
ACGGCTTAAGAGGGTTTATTTGAGGCGCTCAGTGTCCAGCAACAAATACGATGAGTCCAGTCTGAAAATCACCAATGAATTAAAAGTCATGCAAAATGGCATTTGCACTGAAGATTGTAGCGAGCAGTGATTGCTTTATATCTCATACTGCATTGCATCCAGCCAAAATGAAAAGCTCATTTTGCCGCACATTATATTGATTTGTAATACATTAAATATCCATTTACAAAGCAAGGTGTCATCGCGATGCTCATATGATAAACATTCTTATAACAATATACCCTCCATTTTGCATATCTCAATCAATGCAACGCAATATGTCCGGTCCCCAGGATGCTGTGTATCTCGTGGCAGTAGGCGCGCTTTGGAGTGTCCTGCAGGACGCAAGAAAGACGTCTGCTTTCTATCAACTGATAAGAGGGCACTTATGAAGTGCCATCTCAAGTAAGTAGCACAAAACAGCAACTACCAGGAGGTTTGCCATGTTGACATTTACTTTTTTTTGCGTGATGTTTCATCCGCAGAATTGCCTTGACTTTTCACCAGCGTGCCTTAGAGTTCTCCTTACTGTCTACCCTTGTCGACAATTATTCACATTATATTTCCCAGACCTCGCCTCACCCCCATCAATTCCCCAATGAAAGCACATGGCCACCCATTTGAGAAGTCATCCTATTGTAAAAAAGTGGGATCGCAGGCCGTCAGTAGATTGTGGTTGCATCCGTGGATTACTTTGAAAGAAGGAATGCCGCCAGGAGAACACCAACGAAATGACCATTAGCATCCCAGTTTTGGCCTCAAAGGCGATTCATCTACGCAATATGCCCAAACATTTTCTCGAAGAATATCTTCAGTAAAATAAACTTTCCCTCATATTCTCCTCGACAAGCTTATTATAGGAAAATTAGCATACATTTTGAATCATGCATTTGAAATCACAGTCACGGAGAAAGGCAGCAACACGGTCTTCAGATATTTTTCAACAGGTATGATCCACATGTGACGAATTAGTGCCAATGCTGTCCTTTCTTTACGCTTCAACCTTAGAAGAAAATAAACTAAATTCGCAATCACGTGTAGTAGAGATGATTACTTATAGCAAGACAATATGGTACATCTAGAAATCAAAAATCAAAGAAGGATAATCTAATAAGAATCTACCACGAGAAGTGCAACATGCTGAGGGAGTTCAAACTGAAAAGTAAATAGAGTTTATGAAGAAAGTAAAAGGAAGAAAAATAGGCGAAACGTTCTCCAATCTAAAATAAACAGAGATAAATGCCAAATTAAAAGCAAAGAAGGCTAAAATTCAAGAGAAAAAATATTAAAGCTAATAAAGGAAATAGAAGTAATTAAAGGAGTGCATTCCAGGTAGCATGCAGAATTATGAGTCGATTATGGAGAACATTGGTGTGTGAATATTTTATAAAATAAGGAATTGCTAGCAACTGGGTATCATTGAACATATCACAGTATGTAAATTGGATATTTTTGAATGAAATCGTATAGCTACCAAAGTAATTTATTACAGCCGCAAAACAACCTTCCGTTGCGAAGGAATTTAAAACGTACTGCGAGCAATAAATGAGTCAAGCCTACGACTAATATTGTCATTTTTATAAAATTACTGAGAATCCGTATTTAAGTATATCGTTGCATCATTAATACAAACATATTTATTTCATGCTCCTTACAGCAGTTAATGATAAAACGTGAAATTCGAACGCGGTCTCTGTTATGACAAGGAAAATATCTCGCTCAAACAACCTTTAATACCTCTTCTCCCGATAAATATGGCGTTAATGCCAAGTTCGCCGCGTTTCTCAAAGTACCCCATCAAATTTACGGTATAGTCAAGGTTGAAATTCTCTCGCATTCACAAACTACATTTGATTGAAAACGTTTGTAAATATGCCTTAAAATTAAAACAAGACAAAAAATACAATGCTTCTATCACAATTATAAAATAAAATATCCTCAAGTATATCACATTGATCGCTGGTGGCCACTTATCCCAACGAGTCCAACTTGGAACAACACGACGGAATTCTAAAGCATAATGGGAACATATGAAAAAAGCCATTAAAGGATGGGTATTTTCCATCGTATAAGAGAGGATTACTAGTATAATTGTTCAAATAATTTTTAGTTAGCTGTAAATTATCATAAATACACCGTTTGAAACCCGCATCATGAAAGGCACTTTCAGCTGTTGTTGCCATCGATTGATAACTTTCGCTGATTGTAAGGAAAATAGTTCATCGACATTATACTTTAAGAACAAGCCGCATTGAGAATGAATGAGCACATATTTAAAAGTAAACATATTTATGTGCTACAGTTGCTAGATGATGGAGCTATGCCGAAATATAGTTCCATGTGCCTTGAGATTTCGATAGGGCCTATTTTCTTTACCTTAGCTTTATTGATCCAAAAATATTCAACTTTTTTGCTTCATACGTAATATGGTACTTTTACACGATCCAGAATCATAAGAATGACGTCAGTGGAAAAATTTGCTCCAATAGAGTCAGAAATATGGACGAATTCCCCTTTATTTGAAAAAAGCATATTGAAAAGCTTAGTGATCCAGATATCTAAATCAGTGAAAAGTATGACCCAATATTACAAGGCAATTGCACTGCCCGAAAAAATTCTCCATGTAAACACTACCTTTTGGGGTACTTTCCTTTCACATCCCTTTAAATCGTTTTATCATTTGGCTATTAACTTTACCTTAACAAAAATTTTGCTCCCTTCCGGCTTAGATTCTTTGCAGTAGCTTCATTCCCTTCTCCGTGGTGCAATTAACTTGCTCTTCCCTTTCTGCTATCATCAGAAAGGGGCAAAACGTACTCACTTCGCCACTGAGGTAATGTTTTCTTTCTAAACACAAGGGAACCATTTACCAGCTAATCTTATATGGGCTTGGTACGTTTCTCTCAACATGCAGAAGGGGTTATTGAATGAGCCATTCCGCGAGAATTGTATCTCTTAAATGATAATAACCTCTTCGCGATCTTTGGCGGGAAAGGTATAAAACACATAACACCTCGGGACGGTAGGAACTTTGTTCTGTTGAAGTTGTACCCAGGAAATTGCTCGTAGAGTGTAACGATGTTTGCATTCGCTTCCTTTTCATGGTTTACAATCACGCTCCTGGCCGCCAGCGGTTTCATTGGAATGATATTGTTTCTAATTAAACGTAGAACACATCCCGTCGCTGGTTTAATTGATTTTCCGAGATACAATTAACAGAATCCATTAATGGTAACACATTTACTGAGAAACATGGAATAAATTTATACCAATTATCGACGACTTTCACTGAATTTTCAAAATCAAACGAGAAAGAATATATGTATAGTAGCCTTCACTTACATTTTAATCAGATATAGAAAATCCTTAATTCATGGAAGAAACGCTGAATGTCACCTAAGAAACTTACAATATATACGTATTCCGTTCCAATTAAATATATTTATTTTAACATAAATGAATGGGGATTCACGTCAAAAGATTTCATTTAAAAGTCGAATAAATATTTTAGAAAGATTTACTGGAAAGCTTAATTCACCATGATATCAGAATATATGTTTCTTTTTTATGAGAATTATCACTTTGGCTTCAATGATGGATCAAAACAAACAAAATATAAAAGGCTATAAGAGTACTTTTGATAAGTATTCAATGACGAAATGTCGGATTTTTAGGGATAATTAACATATACTCCATAAATTTGCCAGGTATCGATAATCCATCTCATTACCAAGAGAATGAGTGACTACAGCAGTCTTAAAAAGAGAATAAGTTATATTATAATGAGAGGTTATATTAGCTGTGGAAGATATTTCATCAATTGATGGGTTCATCTCTCAGAAATTTATCTTAAGGTTTTTTTGTGGATCGCTCACTGTCGGCCTCTAGGGAGTTAATGAAATCTTATGGCCACTTTAATTCGTCATCTTGATTAAATATCCGGTTAACTCAGAATTCTCAACGAAATACAAAACATTTCGAGGCACATATTGATGTTTCTGGAGTAGTAATGGTTAATTTTGACATAAACGAAACATTCACTTACCGCTGTTAAAGGTTTTCCTGTAACGAGGCGAAATTGAGACATAAATAGGTTTACGGCAACGTTCAGCCGCAGACATTTGCTAGTGGCGCACAAATTGAGTCTCTGAAAGTACCTACGCCAAGGAAGGGAAGCTAACGACAGATCTTCTGGAGAAGATGATGTCTTGAAATTGCACCTCAAGATCAACATCGGCAACAACACCAGCATCTGTAGGTGAAAGCTTCTTAAGACGAGCAGCTTCGCTAGACTCTCTAGGGTGTGTGTGTCGACTACTTCCGCCGCAGGCGCGTTCTTTGCTTCATTACTAGCGTGCTCTAGTTAGTCCTCGGAGAGAACGATTTTCTTCCTTTTAGAGGAAGTTCGACAGGCGAAACGATTACGAGGGAGGAGAGCGAGATACTTCATGCACGCCTCGCCGCTCTGAAAACATGCTAACACGCCATCAATACCCTTTCCACACCCAATTTTCCTTTCTCTCGCCTTCAAGAGGATGGAAGAAAAAAAATGAGTGCTTTGTGTTTTGTGGGTGTGTTGAAGATTCCCTTTCCCGACCGCGCGATGCGTTTTGAGTCTCACTGAAACGACACGAGGGGGCGGCGAAGCTTAAAGGGATGTCAGTCGCTGGTGTGGCTGTTTATCCCCACCACAGTAGTCAGGGTAATGGCGGCAACTTGGAGCATTGGGAGCCAGAGAATTGCTCCCGGAATAGGTAAGGGGGGGGGGGGCACACTTAATGAGCTCTCTCACTTTTTGGGATAGAGGTGGTTCCACTTTTACTCGCTGCTTGCTTGTCGCTTGAGGACCAGAGAAATGAATACCAAGATATCCCACAGGAGATGTTCAGCTCCAGATAATCAGGGATTAAAGGAAAATGTACCTCGACGACGTACCTCTTGGAACTGGCCCAATAGTTGGCAAGAGACGAGCCATGACTAGATGTTCTGGCGGTTTTTTATACCGCATTGTGAGCTATGTGAAAAGAGCTCTAATTTGGAAGCTATAAGAAAGAGGTGTGAGAATTTGTACTCTTTGAGAGTAGGTGAGGAAAAAAGGAATTCTACAAGGGATGTTAGATATTGTACTTTTTTAAGTTAGTAACTGCCAATATACCTGTTCCTTGCTTTTTTGAAGAGACTTAAAATCGACATATTAACCACCATGAAAAATATGACTTGGAATACATTAAAAGTAAATTAATGAAAAAACAAATGATTCGATAGTAAATAACTCTGGAGGTAAATTACGGTCAGTGCAGTCATTGTAGAAGTTATGTTAAAATTATTTGTAACAAAAGACCGATGTATTTACTTGAATTACAGTGTCTTGATCAGCGTGCAATAGATCTTCCGCATCGTTCTAAATATATCCTTATTTTACCTATGAAGATATAGATTAAAATTCATTTATTTTCAATATCGTAGAACAAAAATATTCTGCCTAAGCCGTTTTAAACTCATGATTTATAGTTATTTACACAACACCATTCGACACATCAACATAACTCTGATATAAGTACCACTTTCTATAGTCCTTCTTTTGAGTTGCGTATATTTTTCAACGACAGTGATGATGTGATACCCATCGGTAAATAGAAATTATGAATTACGTGTAAGATGCTATTTCATCTGCCATTTTTTTACGAATATTCGCCTTGCAGTAATATTAAGCATGGATATGGATAAGAATCGATGAGCAGTCAAGACGCCCTAGATTCTCTATCACTAAGTCAAAAATGGCTGCTTCGAGTTCACTTTAGCTCTTTTTATACCCCAAATTTTCAAACAGGAAGAAAAATGGAAGAGAATTATGCATTTCCTGGCTTTACTCTGAAGTTACGCCGAGAAATTCGGCCAATATCACAGACCTCCGAATTGGATTCGCGAAATGTAATGTAGCGGCAGGGAGCGACAAAAAAAAATATCCCTTCAGAGAAAATGAAATAAAAAGGGAGCGAATCGCAGAGCGGGAATGGAATATCAAAGCACCCGATGCATTGAAATCGGAGAGAAATAATCCGAAAGTCTCTCCCGAAGAGTCAAGACACTTTGTAAAGGAGAGAAAAGAACATTTCCGGACTAGAATGGTTCATTTAGTCGTCGCAAAATGGGGGAGCCTGTCGAAGGAGGGAAAAAAAGATACTTCGCCTCCCATTCCTCCTCGTCTAACCCCGCTTTTGATAAAAGCTTATATATCCGCCGACTTGATTCTTCCGTCGAGTCCCGGATGACTGTGTGAGCTGGTGGAGGCGCTGCCGCTCACCGAGCCCTCGATTTTATTTTCTGTACTCTATGCGCAAGCGAGGGAGTTCACAGAGCCCCGTCTACGGAATCCCAATTTGGCTCCCCGAATGGGTCAATCCCCCCTCCAAAAATATTCCTATTTTTCCCTATTTCCTCTCTTCCATTACATGCAGCATCCAGCCATTCCTCTTCATTGATCCAAACTATTCCGTCCTGATCTCTAGAATTCTCTCAAGGAAGCACTGTTTTACTCCATCAAACCAAATCGGGAATGGGAGATCTGCTTCTCTTCTGTTATGTTTAGTAAAAATGGTGTGTTAGGTAATTGACGCACCCTACAAGTAGATCATAGCGGTCATAGTAGGGTTTTCATTTAAAAATATCATTATCTAAGCAAAATGTGGCGGTAACGCTGAGACTCGGTCTCTTATGTCTTTAACGTGCTAAGTGATATTTTTCTTAAGTTTTTCATGGCTTTTGTATCTGTGAACTCCGTAGATGCTTAAAACATTAATTAATAGAGATATAGGATTACGAAGTAAGTTCGGTTATAAAATGTATTAAACTATGGCATAATGCTGATTAAAATAAAACATTTTGTACTGAAGTAGAAGGAATGTATTTTGTTTATTATTTATAACATCAAGGCTATCTTCATGAGGCATAATAATCTACTGGTCCAGAATAAAAATATTCCCGTAAGGTTTTCATATAGCATCATTTTTCCCATCAGCGCTAATAATTATAAACATAGTTAAGACACTTTTTAGTCAATCAGCCTAAAAATCCTTCTACGGGGTGCGAATAATAAATTTAGATCTTACTTGGTTCCATACCTTAGCACCAAAACACTGTATCTAAACAAGGGTTGCTCCACTGACACTAAACTACCTATAAACTATTAGAGTTGAAAATAATAAAAATAAAAAATATCTAGTTTTCCCCTGTTTTCTCCATATGCAGTGATAAAGCATAGATAAGTTATTGTCTGGTGTTCCTTGGACGTTTTTTCTAACTCTGAAAATGTAGTATGTTAATACGCGGTAGTGCGAAACTGACGACGACGTGCAAAGTTTTGACTTGACTAACCTCCAAATTCCGTCGTAGGTTATTCAACAAACGGACAACAGATGAGGAAAAGCATATGTAGTATTTCAATAAAACTGCAAATTAATTGTAATAAAATATCTCTAACGAAGCCGCTATGTGTCTGCATCGGTCCTCCAGTAATCAGCGGTCAGTAGCTCTGCATTAACGGAGCCAATAATTAATTAATTTTCCGTAAGACGTAATTTTTCGACTATCCGTCATCTCTTGGGCCCGAATACATTTCCTACATTTTGAGGAAACATAATTACTAGTACCATGAGACGCGGAGACAAGGTCGGTAAAGATGCCATGAGGGAGGTAACAAGGCGCTCTACGAGACATTTTGTCGGAAAGTCGAAAATGAAAATACTTTTTTTTTAATTTTCATGTATAAGTTTACGCATATCAGAACACAGGCCCTCAAAACACATTGGCGGGACCGGGAGTGAACTCGCTCACGCGGCCTAACGAATATTCGGGCAGCGCTTGATTTAATCGCGCGAGCTCGGTCTCCCAATTTGCCAGCGAGTGCGGGTGAAGGTTCCATGGGGAGCTGCAGGGAAGTTTTGCCAGACATGGGGGATGAAAATTATTCGTGGGAGTTATGAAAAGAGAGGGTGATGATTTTGTTGCATGTAAGAATGAAATAGATTGAATGCAGAATTCGATGTCCGAGTTTTGACTTGAATAACCTCCTATCTAAAAGTGAATGTGGTAGGGAGATAATTCTGACTCTGAAGGCGCAGTAGTATCTCCTCTGATCTCTCGTAGGAGGGCCTACTATTATGATTTTACGTTTGAGAAACCTTGAGCAATGATGATGATTTGTGGCTTATTGTATTAAATTGGGAAGTTTGGAGACAATCATGGTAAGGAAAAGGTAGTATTAAACTGGATTTATACTACATGGGAGCTGTAAATATGAGAGTATAGCGTGTTCGTGGCAGTGTTTCATGAAATATAAATTAATATGATGAGTGGTAGGCAAGTATAAAACACACAGCTTCGTAAGAAATCTTGGAAGGGATTGGTTTTGTTCTTTCAATATTCATGGATATAAACCCACTGAGACTCGAGGGAATGGATATAGTAGGGTAATGTCAAAAAGACAATGGCTGAGGAAATATTTGCTGAAATGGTCTGAGGAATACAACAATCCACTACAAAGATGGTCGAAAATGTTAGATGAAAGAGGGTCTCAGGAAGTAAAAAGACCTTTAAAATTCGACGTAAGTAGTAAGAAAATAAGCCTATGAGAATCTTTCGAAACATGAGGGAAATATAGAGAGATTGGTTGATATATTAGACAGGAATGGCTGTGACCAAAATGGGGTAATAATGGACTTATGCATATGGGGTTAAACAATGAAACTTTGATACTGTACGATTGATTCAGTAGCTATAATTGTTTCTCTCGTTACTTTAGGGACACCATCAGAGGAGGTACTTCAGCGCCTTCTGAGTCAGTATTATCATACGCACTTTACACTGCAATCTTTTTTGGAGATTAATAAATGGAGCAGCAAAAACCTGAAAAATTTTAATGTTTTGGTAGTTTATTTTTAGATTTTAAACCACAAGCACAAAAGATGTGCCGTTACCTATAACAAAAATTCTACATCACAGCCGTTGCCAGTGATTACTAAAATCTGCAATGAGTTGATTTTAAAAGTTATACATGCAATTATGTCTACACTATTATTCTCTCATGCTTTTGTGTGTCTTATTTAGAAACAACGTTCGGGAAACAGTAAATTGATTCTTTTCTAGTTAGGAATACAAGGATACGGCTGTGCTGCATGTTGAGATTTGGAATATAAATAAAAGGCAATCATTTAACTATTTGATACAGCAACTTATACAGGTCAATGCACTCGATTAAGAGTAGGTGAAAACAACTATGCATATAAAGTACATATTTTTAAATTCTAATTTAATAAAGATATACTAGTTGGCTGAGAAATTAGTGGATACGTGCATAATAGTTTAAACAGAATCCCCTTGGTAAACAATAAATATTTACTAATGCGTATATTAGGTATTGAGATTACTTGTCAATTACTTGTCAAGCAAGTTTAATGCATTTCCATCACGAGTATTAATTTAAAATGGCACAAGAATATCCATCATAAAATTTTTATTTCCATCCGTCATCGTTCCGCGTTCGACCTCCTCAAAATTTATGTGAGCACGTGGCATATTCCCACACCGCAGCTATTATCTGTCAGTATATATTTCTTAATTATTAGAGCGTTGCAATATCACTAACAACTAGAGAAAATAAGATAAATCTTTAGCATACATATGTTCCGAATTACAAAACTGATTCAAGGCCTTATTTTTTGAAAAAAATAATATATCATCATGACATTTTGATGAGGGAAATTAGACAATATTGCTTTGAAAACAAGGGAGCGTCACTCTTGTAATCCAATGAAAAAATCAAAAGAAATTTCGAAATCACTCGCTTTTATCCTTTGTCACCTCGGCCTATGAGGATAACCGCTCCAATGTCGGACACCCCCTGCCAAAACCTGCCGGAACTCCCCTTTGACGCTCAAACTTCAGCCCCGGAAACCGATATGCGCCTCCGCGTGTGGGTGTGCTGTGTGTTTGGTGTGGACGTTATTACAGCACCGTCACCGGAACACTCCGGCGCCCAACCTAGCATGGTTCGCCCCACAGGGCGAGAGTTCAAACGATTTTTAAATGAAAACGTCCGAGGGGGGCGTGAAGCGCGGATGAAAGTTTGTAGCGGCACAAACGAGGTGTCCTTCCCCCCCCCCCTCGTTATCACCCTCCTCCTCCACCCGATAAACCAAAATCAATCCGACAACTCCGTCGCATCCAAAAAATGTCCAGCACGTCCCGATGCTGGAGAACGGAAGAAGAGGGAGACGCTTTTGCGTTGACGAGGGGAATGTATGACGCAACCATACTTTTTTTATCTTTTTCTTCTTTTACCTCGGTCGCCCCACTCGAAATCACCGATGCATTCGAACGTAGAGAAGGGGTAAAAAAAAACGTGTGGTGTGTGTTTGTATGTATATGTGTGTGTGTATATATATATATATGTATATGTGTATATATATATATATATATATATATATATATATATATATATATATATATATATATATATATATATATATATATATATATATATATATTAACATACATATACACTACATGAATCTCTCCTGACCGCTTTTTGTGAGAGGGAAAGGGAGGGCGGGGCAGGCCTTTTTGGAATCCCGTCGATTCTCTTACAGAATTTACGTCCACACATCCACCCACGTGTATCGCTTAGCTCGTCAGACATTGCCACAGAGAGAAAGAGATGGAAGGTTTTTAAATATAACCGTATAAGTTCATGGACTTGAACAACCTCTTAAGTGCCTCACATCCCAATTTGCTAGCAATATTTGACTCCTAAAATCCTTTGTATCGCAATATTTATACTCTGATATATGTAGATTTTCCGTTAAGGTTTTCGGTAAATACAGAATGAAGAATGAAAGGTCATTGAAAGCGAGACGTTTTTGGCTAATGGTTATAAGCTTTTAATCTTGTATTACCGCGACACTTCTGTGCCATGCAGCAGAAAAGCTGAGGAAAATAGTCACAATCGTGAATCCAGCATGACTCGGCTGTATCCCTATGGTGCTTTCAATAAATTTAACTAAATAAATCTACACAGGAAAATCAAAGGTCAATGCTTTGCTAGGCATCAGTCTAGTAAATGTTATTTACAAACCTATTAAAAATAATTTTTCAACTCTACTGTAGTGGCAATTCAAATATTATAATTCCATTTTATCGGAAAACAGCAATGGAAAATGAGCCATTATAAAGAAAAATAATGATTAATGATTTAACAAACGCATTTTTTATACCTTTCATTCTTTAGTTTGAAAAAAAAACGCAAAAATTAAATGTTAGGTTTTCAGAAAATATTTCCACAAGATTTCGAGTTAAAAATATTCCTCCAATTTAAACTTTAGAAAATATTGCTTGAGTGACACGTAAATATTTTGTTTTTCTTGTTGATTAACCTTCCCCGCGCTTAAGCGACATAATTTTAAGCTAAAAGTGGAAAGAAGCAGCATAAAAAGGTAATGTTTTACCACTCGCATCCAAATAAGAACACATTTTTATTTACGCGGCCAGAAATGGAACGTCGTGAATAATTAATGCAACCATGTTATGAAGTAACCGTCTTAATTTTATGTACATCATAAACCAATACCTGTGGTGTGATTGAAAGTTATGACTTAGAATTTTATGAGCAGTCCGAAAGAGAACTAGCCGCATCTCAACCCTCGGCTTACATAGCCGAACGTGCGTGCGTGCGAACATACAAATACGAGCGCAAACATTTCATTGCTGCATATATATCCAAATGCACACCTGTGGCCCTTAATCACAACTTAATCCTCCTCCTTCAGCGCACAAAGTGATCTGATTTTTAATCCACGTAATTAAAAACGATGAGGGTTATCGGACAACCAGGAAAAAATGGGAGAAGTGTGCAACAAAGGTTCCATAGTTATACCACACTATTACCAAAGCACATACCACAGCCTCACTATACCGTTACACCACATTTACTTCAGCCCGCTGATCTTGCATTCCATAAAAAAGTGTAAACAAGGCATCTGTAAAGGGGACGAGAGGTTTCGCGGTTGCCCCCCTTGGGTACAAAACAAGATGGAGTGGAGGGCAAACGAGAATGATAAAGCTACCCCCAGAGTATCCCAAATGCGGGGAATGAGGGAGAGGAGGCGTGATGGGGTGAAGGAAAGGTGTAACAAAAGAGGTTCCGGCAGAGGGATTTTAAGGACCCCCAACACACAGCTCAGGACTCCGATGCTGTCATCTGCAAAGGGCAAATTGGGCTTCAAGGGAAGATATGGAAGAAGGGAGGGGGCTGTGAAGTAATGGTGCTTGCCGGGTCAAAGGGTGGACAGGACAGGTATATTTCATAATAACGGTCCCTCTGATCCTGATTTCGAGGTGGGCTGGGGATTTGCAGCGGTTTTCGGTATCGTAAGCTGCAGAGGACTGACGCTCGATCCGAAATCGCTTCCCTGAAATCGCTGAACTAAAGCTGCAGCCTCTAGGCCCTTTGCGTTTCCTTTTGGATTTCAAGTTTTCCGTCACAAGCTCATCTCACCAACCGTCAAAGAATATCTCGGCATAATTATCAATCCCTCATTCTCCCCACATTCCAACTCTGTCAAATAACTCTCTTTGTTTCATCCCTTGGCTCGTGGATACAAACACGATTCATTCTTCCAAAATATAGCCTTCAAACAATAAGACTCAAGTTTCGAAAACTTGCATTATTCGGTTCATTAATAGCCAGGGTAATATAATCTTATCACAACTAGTAATCATTAACAACCTCAATTGGAAATAGATTATGATAAAAAGAATTTTGTCGCCAGCAACATATGGTTAGTTTTCTTAAAAAGACTGAAGTAAGAGAATTATATATTAAGCCGATGAATTAATAATAGTCGATGATTTAATAACGACCGTTTGAATTTGATTTGGAAGTATTATAATTCACTTAAGCAAAAATTTAGCAAAATTTGGTGAAAACAAAAATTTTAGTGAGGTAAGTCTCGGGTGATATTTCTCAGCTTATTTTCAATGTTTATGAACTCCCAAGAAATAGCGAGAGTGCATTCATGTTTTTGAGCCTTAATACATTTATATGGATTGAAAAATAAAAAAACTTCAGTAATATTTCGATCATTTAAATGGAGATTCACGGTTAAAGACTCTTACATGATTAGTGAGGATTGCTTACATCACAGTCAGCCATTGATAAAGAGAGATATAAAAAATGAAAGAGTGGTTGTTAAAGCAATAAATCTACTAATGTAAGATTCTATGAATTATGTCATTGGCGAAAGTTCTGACATGCAGATACTTATGCAATCATTAGGTCTGGTATTATTTAACATGTGATCGACTACACCGAATAGATTTATTTAAAATTGTCATTTAACAATTAATTAAAAGCAGGGATGACATTTTTATGAATTTTTAAAGCAACTTTTGTTCCACATAAATCCTCTCCGAGAGTATAGGCATTACTCTGGACATTTGTGAGGTGAGTTTCCATTCTCTGGACTCCAATTCCTTTCAGGGACAAGCTGTGAAACGCGTGATCGTGATAATTTGTTACCAGAGACGTTTTCTCATTTTTAGAAAGGGATACTGATACCTACAGCATTTGTGTGTGAGCGTTTGTATGGCTATTGCCCTTGAAATATTGATGGCCTATATTTTATGAATAAACGCCCGTTGCATGAAAGATGCGCAGGCCTCTGCGATTCATCCTCGTTTCTTTCCTCGCTGCAGGAATACACAGGAATGAAAAATGGTAGGTACGGCCAATAAACCAATATCTTCTCAAGGAAATTTGAACGGCATTGCTGTGATATATTCCTCTTTCCTTAGCACTTTCTCTCACGATCAAAAGAGAATGTTCCAGATTTTAGTGCTTCAAACAAAAGTCAAAGGAGTGCGCAAGAACGAGTTATCTAATATAATTACAGTATTGTACGAAATTACCAGAGATGCTTAGTTAAAAAAATTGCAAAGAAAATAAATGGAAACAATACATATTAAAGCAATTAGACGTGGTATTTAACTTAATTTAATGCAATTGGTTATCTTAAACGTAATTTTACGGGGTTTAAAATGTGAAAATGATGAAAATATCCGCTTAAAATAAATAATATGGTCGTGGCGTCCATTTCTGGACAAGGCAAATCCTTCAAGTTCATGCACATATTGTAAATTACCGCAAAAACATAAGTAGCTTAAGGAATATATGTGTTGATACTCGTTATTTTCTTGTTAATTCCTTATCACGAAAAATATATGTTACCTACATCACTTCAAAAGTTTCGGACAAAAATCTAGTACCCAGTGACAATGGTTTGGTCTAACTTTTTATATATCATCATTGTAAGATGACCAAAAATTTGCAAGATTATATCAATGAGAACCCCTGCAATAAGCATCTCTGTGCGCTCGCTGAATAATGTGTAGACTCGATGACTCAAAACTGGGCAATGTCCGGTCCCAGATATATACGAGTTACGTCCAAAAGTACGGCGTGACGGAATGCAGGAGAATAATATTCTTTCGTATTCTTAGCAAGCTATATTTTACAAGTTTGCAAATCAGCGAAAAAGTAAGAATTTGCAAAAAATGTGGACAACTCAATTTTTTGGGGCTTAAAAAGTTGTCACTACTCGAGAGTAAGAAATTGAGTCATTCCACCTCATGTCTGTTAACGGGAAGGGTTGATTCTCCAAGGCGCTATACAGAATCAGAATGCGCTGGTTTTATAACACCGTACTTTCCCATGGTGGCTCATCAATGCAGAATACCTGTTTTTTTGTTATTTTGTGAAATGCACTTGGCTTAACTTCTACCTTCTTATTCAAAGAAACTTTTACTAAGAGAAACTGGGAGAGCGATTATAGGTAAAAGTTTGTGCATAACTTTTTCATCATGCCTATTTTGAAAAAAAAAGTTTTTGTAATTCCAAAATCTTGAGGAGGCGATTCTTGAGCCACACAGTAGAGACTGAAGATTTCGACTCCCTTATTCCATTATCGGAATATTTCGAGTTTCAAGACTTTGAAGATTACTCAGAGAGATCACTCTTGCTCCAAATTACACCAACTTTCGCGGAAAACCCACCTCCAACGGTCCACCTGAGCGGGAACACTTACCTTAAGCCATAACCCCCACGACTGGCCGCCAAAAGCGATGTCCTGACCTCTGCTCCGCTAGACTACCCTTCGTGCATACATCCCCTCTTCCTGCGACTGCACCACACCACCCCCTCCCCCTTCTACTCTATGTCGAATAAATTCCGGCCCTTAACCTCGTCTGGCCTCCATGGACGATTTGCATTCCAATTACTGCTGGGAAGGAAGGGTTCGGGATGGGAAAGAGGAGTTCTAGGAGGGGATTGAGGGGGGGGGGAACTGCGAGTGCAAAAGGCAGAATAGATGTGGGATTTGCGGGAGATAGGGGAGGGGGGGAGCAGAGATGAGGCAAAATGAGCATAGCGCGAAAGGGGAAGGGAAGGTGGCTTGGTTGCTGGCGGGAAGAGTTGCACCAGAACGTTTTCGAATACGAAATAACAGTCGCATGATGGAGGAGTCAGGCCGAAGCGAAAGGAATTGAGATTAAAGAACGTTCTATAATTAAAATTTAGAGGATGGAGCAGCGAGTGGGGTTTTCCGTAATTCCTGTTTTATCCCAGATGCATGTGCCCACCTCGCCCCCCCCCCTCCCCCGCCGGGCAACGACTGCCAACCTAGAATAGGCTACCGGCCCCAGCGCATGTGGCCTCTCCTATCCCCCTCCGTCTCCCTCAAGGCAACGGGAAGAGAGGAATGCTTCCCGGAGGTGTTCAGGGCAGATTAAGTTAATTTCTGCAAATTTAGACTCTTCCTATTCCTCTGCCTCTCGCCCCATCGCCCTCTTTTTTTACTTATGAAGACGTGGGAGGAAACGAATTAAGGGAGTCCTTACCCGGGAGTCTTGCTTATTTTTCCCACAATTACGACACGTTTCGGGCACTCTACGTACCTATAGATTTCCTTATTTTTTAGTTCCAGTGAATGAATTGTTTACCCTTGAACTTCGGACTATTTTAAAGGAACAGGTCGGGACGCAACTCTCACAAACGTCTGCTAACTACCATGAAGACTTTTTGGTACTTTGTCTAATTAATCTATGTACTCTAGTATATGGCACTTGAATAGCTAAAAAAAAACGGCTGAAAAACGGAAATATGGGTTTGAATAAAGGTATCATGTAATATCAATACTTACTTGAATTTGGCAACAAATTGGAAAAATATATGCTATTTAAATCATCTCTCTGGCACTGTTCCGATTCAAATATTCTTCAGGTATCCAAGAGGAAGAAGACATACTTATCAACAAAGTAGGGGTAGTGAATGTACATTAATTTCCTTGAATTATGCGGATGTATATACCTGTATGTATTCCACCTATCAGCACTTACCTTGATGAAACGAAAGTCCGATCAGGTTTGAATTATAGTAGGGAACAATCTCAAGCACAACTGATGATAGAATAATGTTTTAAAAGTCAGAGCAAAAGCTCTTCTACGTGCTTCACATATTATTTGAGCATCATTAATCATGGTTTCAAATAACCGTGCCATTATCAAGAGCATCAACATTCCCATTGGAAAAAGCACGAATAATCTTTACAATTTCAAAATTCTTAAAATGGAGTTCCGGGTCATAAATTTTGTCCGAAGGATAAAGAAATGTAAATATATTTTATTTTATTGGGGCATAAAGAATAAGCCACATGTTTTACTGATCGTACTTAGATTTTTCCTCGTCGCAACAGATACCGGGTATATGCGCTCGCGATTTTGTAATTGGATGGACATGAAAGATATGCAGGACTAACGTTTTCTGCTGCTGATACCTTTGTTGTTTCCACTAAAAACTTAGGAACTTACACACGAACAGCGGGATTTGAGACTAGTTTTTCAGCATTAAGACGCTCTCTATTTGCAATTCCTGAAGTCGTATCGTATTTTTCACACAGTGTTGACTCCAGCTTGACATATGCATGGGTCACTAAAAATCCCCCGTTGTCCATAAAATTTTTATGAATCATTAGCAATGTCTACAGTGTTTTCCATATTACTTCCTGCGATGGTGTTCTTGACGCCTCTCTGGCGCCAGAAATAACTGCCTGCAGTTATAAGATGAGTTGTACTCCCCAATCATTCCTCGCTCTTTGGAGGCGGTGGTCGGGAGGCATATGGGAGAAAGAAGGAAAAAGAAGACGTTAAGGCTTTCGCACGCATCGCCACCGCTTTATGGTTTGCAAGGGGCGGCAAAAGGAGGCCGACACGGCAGCAGTCGGATTCCTGATTTTTTTCTTTCAGAGCATTATGGGGCGGGGTTTGCCTCAGGACGTTAGGAGGAAATTGAGATGGTTCCTCCCGCGCCAACACTCGGAGGCTGTTACCCTTTCCGAAGAGCTTCATAAAGTCCCTTCACTCGCAGACGTACGGTCGAAAGCCTATGTTCAGAGAGTGTGTTTACCGGGGAGTTTAGAGACCGGATGGTGATTTCGTTCTTCCACAGGGAAAGTATTAGGGGAGGGGAGGCTGGATGGGGGGACGGCATGGTCCGGAATGCGGAATGTGTAGATCCGGTTTGAGCCATTAACCGGCCGATTTGCATCGGCGACCTTAAGGGGTAACAGAACACGTTTACGCAGTTGTTCGTGGGGATTTGCGGTACCTTTTTCTTTTCGAGGGGCATAAAGGAAATCCCAAAGTGGCATAAGGAATACCATTATGCAGAAAAATAGTTTGATGACTAGAAAACTTGCCTGGACAAACGGTAAACGGTAAAAAAAACTAGATATACGGTAATTGAGAATTTTTAAGTTTATTCCAACCTCATAAATGGAGAAATAACTGTTTATAAGACAATAGAACGACATTTAGCCTGATAATGGTAAAAAAATTTAAAAATCCCTATTTGAACATAAATGATTAATCTTAGATTTCTGTATTTCATTCAAAGCAATAAATCAAGATCACCATCTATTTTAAAATTAGACTTGCAACTCCTGTAAAATACGATCTTAGTGTACAAAAAGGTGAAAACTCCTTTAGCTAAACAGTAAAAATGAAGGAAGAAGAAACGGGTCATTAATTTTTATGCTAACACCATATGATGTTCCTGATAATGAATACCAATTTTACCCATTTTAAAGCCCTTTCTGCGCCCATTTAGATTTTCAAAGCTTTAAAGCCAGGTAAAAAAATCCTGGAAATACTTAGAGCTAAGCAACGGAAATAATAATTAAACGATTTATATAACCTTAAGAAATATTTTAGTTTTATGCCAATTGATTTATTTCAATACTTCATACACACAAAAATTCACAAAATTACTTTATTTACAAAAAGAAAATTTTACTTATTTCGTTTTCTCGTACGTAAAAAGTGTATGAACCTCCTGAAAGGAAAGGAATAAAACTTGAATGCAGTTCATGATAATATTTATAATGCAGTACTTTAATGGTTTAATGACATAATTGGAATGGCTTTCAGACTGAATTTTATTATAAAAAGAGAAAATCTTCCAACACTTACTGTTCTAAGCCCTCGTGTATACATTTTGTGGCTCACAAGCCTTTACCAGAATATCGGAATCGGAATATTTTATCTCGGTTCAAATCCATAGTAAACTACAGCGTGCCAAGCATTTGTTATTGATCGGGGTAATATAGAAGAGAAAAATAAACAGTCTGCAAGCATACATGCTTTGCTCGTGTATGAGTATAGAATATTTTCAAGAAGTATTAAAATTCTACACACACACTTCACTTCTCCATTTCCTTCACTATACTGGGTTCATACCCCAGTACACTTAATAAATTAATAACCGGAGTGCCATAAAAGATTCTCAAACACCAAGGTAAAATAATCTGTCTCAAGAGACGTGTCCCCAAGGATATTCTATTTGACGGAGAGTTTTCAGTTGACATTGAAAAACCATCCCTGAGACATTGGTGGTAGATAGTGTTGTGTACAGGCTGGTGAAGGGTGGAAGAGGAAGAAGATGAAGGAGGCGTGTCGCTTATAAAATTGCCACCAGTGGTGCGAAATGTTTCTCGTGTAGTACTCCGGGGAAAGGTTGCTGCCAATCATGAAGAGACATCACCCATGCCTCTCCGGAGAAAGCCTTTTAAGCCGCCACCTGCTTCGTCTCCCCCTTCCCCACGGGTGATTTATTGGCACACCCCGTCTTCAAACACACGGGCCCATTTCTCTTCTCTTCCTTTGGAACTCTAAGAGACGGAATAAAACTTTAATATGTGTTCAAAGACCAGTACTTTCTCCTCAATATTTATGAAAAGAACTATAGATAGTCTCAATACTTAAAAGTTGATGGAATTTCTACGGATAAGCTCAGTTCTAAGGAATGCTTCTGAAATGAGCTACTAGGAAGGACGCCGAAATTTATGGTAAATTTTATAAATCTAAAGTGCACAATTTAAAAAATAATTATGCTTAATTATCACTAAGTTCATAATTAAGGAGCATTCCTCAGATATACATCTGAAATGGCCATGTCTATTTATAGAGCAAAAATAAGCTTAGAATACAGTGGTTACGGGAATTTCGTGAAGCGGCATGAAGAAATATAAGAGAGTATAATGATTTAATTTTAAACTAACACCCGTCCAAGAGTTGAAATTCTGTGGTTCTTAGATTTTTTTCAGTTTCAATTTAGATTTCCCATCTTAGAGTCCGACATCACGAAAACTCCAACCTCTTTATAAATCATGGCAAAGTATAACGCGAAGAATTATCGCACGAGAAATAGGAAAAAATAACTTATATATTGTCACCATTTATACTGCTGTTTAACACTAGAAAATACTAATCATAATTTACAAAATTAATGAATGGTCGAATGTTTAAATCAGGAGACTTCAATAAATTTCTAAGGCTACTAAAAGAAAATTTACTGTAATGATTGCTAGTATAAAATAAAATATATAATATAATACCTTATAGAAATATATGAGAGAATACAGAAGAATTAATAGAGAGGTCTGAGAGATGAGCACCATTATAACTTATTTCAGTGTCATGTTTTTAGAGTTAATTATGGTAGCGTTGAGGCATCTTACCAGTATTACATGCTAACATGCATCAGCTCTATTGACGTATCTTGTAACGGTGCCTATCTCTCTCATTATCTCTTTTTGTTGCAGTTTTCGAAGGCATCAATGATAGCTCTAACCTTAATCCCCTGTGAAACATGATTAATTAGGGTGGTTTCCCATGATTTGGTAAATACATAGGGATGGTTGTATTTGCTAGGTAACCTATACTCATTTGAGTTAAAACCGTTCTAGAAAACATGACGCCCAATCACGGAGAACAAACCAACGACAACCCACGAAAATAGCAACATTTTCCGCGCGGAGGCGAAAAAAGGAACTCCCTTCCACTCGAACTCTTACGCTACTACAACGTAAACTTCCGCGGCCACCACCACAACCAATTCCTTTTCTCAAGCAATTTCCCAAGGAGACCGTCCGTGAAAAAGCATATCAGATGCGCCGCTCTCACGTCCCGATAAAGGATGAGGCCCCTCCTGCTGAAACGGTTTAAAAGAGAATGGTTTTTGCCGGGAATGAGAAAGCGGGTTTGAGAAAGACATGGGGTGTGTAGAAGGGAGGCTAAGGGGTTCGCATGTGGATGAACGGGAGGATTTGCAGAGGGCAGGGCAGGCAGGAGGATTAAGGTGAAAGGTTGGGTTGGGTTGGAAGGAACATGGGGAGGTGGGAGTGATTTAAAGTTGTGGTAAGGACGGGATTGGCTGTAGAAATAGGCAGTTTCCGGAGGTAGACGGCTGCTATGCAGAAGAAAAAGAGCAAATAATGAAATCTGCCATTAAAAAAAGGGCAGAATACGCATAGAAAGTGTAGCAGCAGCAGAAAGAAGAAATTCAGGATAAAAATCTCTCGTCGAAGTTGTAATTGAACAGGTACGGAAAAGGAGCACCTAACATGAGAAATTAAACCTCGTCCAAATCCTCACTGGGCATGATTTTCAAAATACCTGCATCGTGTTAGGGGTAGTACTTTTTTGTATGTACTCATTTATTGTGAATATTCAATCCTACTATGTACTGGCGACTCGAGTAAAATAAGGCACCTTCTAAAGTTGATGTATTTGTCATGATTAAAGACTAATAAAGTAATGGTTATCTGAAATGGCCTTAGAACACTTCAACAGCCTTAGAAAAAGATTAATCGCTAAAAATAGTTATTTAAAAGGTATTTCACTACTGACAGGTAACTAATGAGCTCAATACCTTTGCCATGAAAGTTGTCTCATGGTTTATTTCGAGTTTAGGATAATTTCTAATTCTCAACCTTCCATCAGTTTATCCTATTATTCTAATAAAAGTTATAACATAATTGATTAGAGAGCAACTTGGACGAAAATTGATAAAATATGCACACCTAAATTGGTATGAATGGTCATTTCCAATCTAAAATTAACGTGTTAGTACATTCGCATGGCCGACTGCAGTGAACGTAAATTTATGTCCGGGATCCATGGAGCGCTTTGTGGTTACTCGCCAGCTCTTGAATGTTTTAAAATATACCAT
Source organism: Ceriagrion tenellum (assembly GCA_963169105.1). Lineage (NCBI taxonomy): Eukaryota > Metazoa > Arthropoda > Insecta > Odonata > Coenagrionidae > Ceriagrion > Ceriagrion tenellum. Next base: position 125,458,650 of record OY720639.1, on the reverse strand, counting down.
ACACTGACAACTATTTTAATGTTTATTAATGTTCAAGTAATTAAAAATCCGATCTTATAAATGTCTGTCTGGAATTTTTTCTAAGGAATTTCTTACCCGAGTGAGAGTTACACGCAGGCGAATCACCTTTCAACCGCATTGTCTGCCTCATAACTGGGAGAAAAGGGTTAGGGTTACAGTTGCCAGTAAAACACTAATGCATTGAAAGAAAATTCTGTACTCTATTTTAAGACCGAGGAAAAGATATGCCGGAATATTTTTTAATATTTAATTGCGATAACAAAGAAATAGTCTCACTCGACTTCTCTTGCTGAGCAGAAATATATTTTTACCTTTCCTAGAACAAGAACAACGATTGAAATCTCACAGATATATACAGACTAAATGACTTTATTTGTATGCCATCCACTTACGGTGTTGTTAAGCGCTGTAATAGGGAAAATTTCAATGGGTCCGTTAAAATGCAAAAATTATCAATATTTTCCTCTAGCCAAAAAATAGGCAGAGGGTTAAAGAACTGCAAGTAACTCAAAGTTTCTTTTATAATTTATTCTGCTGAAATCATTCACAGGTTCATTTTCATAGAAATGTTAACGTAAAATGATGAAGTTCTCACTGGTTTTCCGATGCACCAGAAAGTCTACTCCTGTCAACACTTCGGCGGCTGCCTCAGGATTTTCCATTGTTTGACATTAGCCGTCGAAACAATGGCGGGTACTGACCTCCTTACCCGGTCAGCCCCAGGGAATTTTTTCAGCCTTGCTAGCCAGGAATAATACAAATCTTTCTTCGCTAAGTAACTGGGTTCCGCTAAATAAAGTGTAATGGAGCCAGTGAAAAAGATGTCTTTTAGCCTTTTAACAAACCTCAGTAGCTAGAGCTGAGCTCATAGAATATGAAAAGAGAAAATAAGAAACAGAAAGGGGAGGAAAGGATATTATGGAAAGCTACATGGGAAAGAAGAACCAAAGTGTAAAGGAAAACCATGATTTGTACAGAACTTGCGAGCAATCGTAAAGAGGCTGAAAGAGGAGAATGGTCCTTCGTAAATTCCAACGCAGCCAAGAGTCAGAGTTGTTGGTAGGGAAGACTGCCAGAGCGGTAGAGGTTTATCAGTAAATATTATAGTATAAAGACGTACTGAGAACCATTGTTTCGGGTTATAAACCTGACGATGAGAAGGAAGTTTAAGGCAGGGTTAATCATACCACAATCGAGGACAAGAAACTCTGAACCACAGTCACAGGCCAACTTCTAAAAGAGTTTAATCCACACCGACGTGGCGATTCAGAAAATTTTTGAGCCCAAATTTTGGGATGTCCGGGTAAAAGGGACGGCTTTTAAAGCGTTTCAGAGGCCTTAACGGAGGTAAAAATGAACGAGACACGGAGGGAGTAGAGGAGAGAGAAAAAGGAAGAAAAAGGCTGGAAAAAGATGGTGATAAAATGGATCCCAGGTCACACAGTGTCAAAGGGAATGAACGAGGGGGGATTTTTCTCCAAGAGAGTAGAGCACGGAACAGTTATGAAAGGATCTGCGAAAATTGGATAAATTCCCGACCCAAAAAAATAACGCAGGAGATTGAAGTAGTTTTTTTATACGTATACATCCACCGGAAAAATGCGTGTTCCGCACAAGAGAGGAAAAAACACATAAATACATGCCGGAAACAAGATTATGTCTTAAGTGATAGAGTAGTCTAAGATAAAAAAATATTTACACGGTGCTCACTTAATTATTTTTTCTTATTTTTCCGGAATGGCTTCCGGGTTTGCAACGCTGGCAGCCGGGTCACCAACTGTTAGGGGTTAGAAGTGCCGAGCTGATGGAGAATCCCTTCCTCTACGCAGGAAAGAAAAACCAGGGAAAAGCAAGAAAGAAGTGATGAGATGAGGCAGCAGCGTTTTACTCGAGGCTAAAGTGTGAATTTATATTCATTCCGCACGCGGCGACTGAAGTGAAAATATGCGAAAATATTTATGCCTGAAACATGTAAAGGGCGGGTTAGGGAGAACGAGAGGAAGGAGTGAACCCTTCTTTTCAAAAACTTTTCCCTCCTGGAGATAAAAAAATTACAAAATAAATATACCTGCGCGCTTCCCTTATGGTCCTCACCCGTAGGGAAAGGGAACAGGTCCTCCACTGCGTCCATTTTTCTTTCACGCGTGTTCCCTGGGTTTGGCATCCGCCTGCTTTTTCACACTAGTCTCATTCAAACGATCCTGAGAATATTGTATCGTTGACCGAATTTTTACAACCGATTACCATTATTTTTAAACGTCCGCATTGCTCTGTCAATGAACTCGTTAAGTGTCCAGGGGCCCCTGCGAGCTTATGCTGTACTTCTACGCAAGGTAGGCACACAAGGTTTTGTTTCCCTACTTCTCGCAAAAAGAATATCTCGTTTTTGAAAATGTGCACCTAAAAAAATGCAGCGAGACGGAGAATGCATGCTTCTAATCTAGATGTAGGTTTATCATATCGAACCAGACGCTAGTTTCAACGAATATCTCATTTGTCTTTTAATTTTAAACACACTCCTCTTCGTATACTTTCCTTCATTCATATTTTTTCAGTCCTCAGATCATCGCCATTGTAAATTTGACCGTTTTAAAATTATTAAAGGGAATGAAAAGGGGTACAGTTGCCATAGTTTATGCTAGAAAACAAAATTTGATTAAAGAAGAAGTCAGCTAAAATACATAATTTTATTATCAATTGGTTGAAATTCGTTTTCAATATACACCAGGGATTAATAACCAACTTTTCATTTAGTCTTTATGGGTAGACAGAGTATAAGGAGAGTAGTAAAGGTTCATTACCTTAATTGAGAGGTATATATACATTCGCATATTCAAATACCTCTTTGCTTAGAAACTGGAAGATATGCTTCCCTGAGAAAGCAACAACTCCCATTGCGAACAGTAGAAAAACTTCTTTCCCACAATGTTTTCTTTGGTATTCACCACTTGTAGTAGGTATTGTTAATTATAGCCTTAATTGTGGAATTATGAAGGATAGAAATGATAATAGAACCATTTTGTCCCAACACCTCATAGTAATCTGTATAGGGTAATTCCTTCAAACGTCCCTGTTATATTGCATATTTATAGAGAGCGCAAAAATTTCCGAACTTCATTACAAATTCCTCTTCTCCACGCTTAGAGCCTGCTTTCTTTATGAGCAAATGAAAAGGAAGTGGACTTCTACAAAGATCTCCTTGATAACCTGATTTTCATTTACATAGAGGGGATTAGGAGTCCTATAAAGAGACAGCGGTGAAGTGGAACTTTGAATGCTATGCCCCTAATTTTTTCCGAGTTTACAAAGTATGCCGTAGTCCTATTAGGGTTCCAAGACCATAAAACTTAGCTAGCATATTTTTTCTTCCTCCATACCTATGTTACGAACAAGTAAACTTAGGTAGTATTTATACTTTTCACTTTCAAACCCATGTTTCAAACAGTTGATCTCTTCGTACTAGGAAATAGATTTCCCAATACCCTCATAAGGCCAGCCGTTTTTTGTCAATAACGGAGAAAGATGTAGGTTTAGAGCCATTTTAAATACTAGAAAATAGAGCGAAATTCCACAGAGAAAAAATCATCCGCCTTGTGGGAAGTGGCGCTCAGCGCACAGTAGCGACTGGTTGTTACTATGTATGTCCAGCAGTCGATAACATCTGGTCTTGTTAAGGTCACTAAAATCCACAGTGGAAGAGGACATCTCGGTAGTTTAACTGGCTAAAACACTCGGCCGGAAATTGAGGAATCCGGGTTCGTATCCCGGTCAAAGCGGATGATCTTTTCTGTGGAATTTCGCACGATTGTGGATTGCGCGTGACTCCGTAAAAGTTGAACTCCGTGGCTAGTCCCGGATAGCTTAAAATTTGATAGCAAATACTTTGATGGTGAAAATAATTTTCTTCTAGCCACCCGTGGAAGCTTTGCGCTCCACCGCGTAACCCCCTTGACATTCCCTCGCAACCTGAAGTTGAGGCAGGAGGATCGAGAGAAGCGGAAGGCACACTCGAAATGAGTTGAAATGTTTTTTGCCGAGGAGTTTCCGGGGAAATGTTTCGGATCGCGCGGTGCTTGACGGAGACGGGATCGAGAGATGGTAACTCGCCAGGGGTCGTCCAGACGCTTTCCGATCGTCGATGGACCGCGGGGCGTCTCGAGGGCGCACTCCAAGTCACTCTCCTTAGCATTTCCTCCCTCCTCGCTCCTCCGAGTCACTCCTTGTTGCCCGACCTCCTTCAGGAGAAAAAAAGACCTCATCTCCGTCTCGACTCTTTTTTTCCGAATCAATAACTTATTATTTCCTTTTATCTCTCTGGATGTCCTTGCACTGCTGTCCGTCCGAAGGTAGATATTCGTTTCACATTTTTTCTTCTGCCTTGGGTCTCGTTTTCCTTGACCCATCCAGGAAATTGAGGTTCCAGTAGAAGGAAAAGCTGCCCAGGGAACCGAGGTCTCCACGAAGAGAATTATTGTTGTAATTGCCATACCGCATACCACCGCCAAGGACCCTGATCAATTTTCAATCGGAGATAGGCTTTTCGATGGACACAATTTTTCGGCTCAAATTGGTATGGCTATAATCATTTCCCAGCTAGCCACGCTATAGATACACTAAAAGGCAGGATTTTAAAAAGCAACAACAAGAGAACGTGAAATTTTAGTGCGTGGAGATGAATCTTAAAAAAATGTTGCCAGTTCTGTAGAGCCAGAGACATTCATCTATAAATCCTCTGGAAAACGGTCATTGAATAATAGCTAGTCTCTACATTTAGACGCTGATAATAAAGAAAAACTCAACAGTGTCCTTTGAAAATCAGCCAACGTGAGTCAATTTCGAAGTAGTACCGCGGGTACTCACATAGATGCTGGGGGAAATTAGCTAATCACTACTTGAGCAAAACTTAGTCTACCAACGCATACGAGGGAAGAAGATCGGAGGAACAGGTAAAAACAATAAAATGTAGTGTGAGTTTTATATAAGCACAAGTATCAACACAGTAGTAGGTTTGAAAAGATTTTACAATGTAACACGATTTAATAGGTAGTGAGTTACAACGAATACCAAGCAATGTTATTATTTCATTGCAGTAGTTCTGAATAATACTTACCTAACTCCATAGATAATGCATACTACTTATCACAAGTAGAGTCTTGAAGCACAGCATAGAAAGTTATAACGGGACAAAAATTATTCCCATCAAATTTTGAGCATTAAGCATTCCAAGAACTTTGATTTAAAGAACTTCTTAGTATTTCACTCTCAGGTCAATGACGAATTACCGTCTTCCTTAGACTATTATAATACTACTTCGTATTTATCCCATTTCATTCCATAATGATGATAATCCAAATCACCCGTATCTAATTTGGCATGTCGGGCTGTCAAGTTAATTAGTAAAGGCTCGAACCCATGAACAGAACTAAATTAGCGCTGGATCATCACACACACTTTGACTATAATGTTCGCAATCGTTCCTTTAAACCTAGGCACGAGGTATGCGGAAGTTTCACGCAAACACGTCCCGATATGTAGCAATGAAAGGAAAATGAAAAGGTTGAGAAGCGTCACTGGATCTAATAGCGTAATAATGAGCCTTTGGTGGTGCACAACATAGAGTAATAACAGGAGAGAATACAAGTTTACATACGCTTTAAAGTTAATTAGCACGTTCGGAGATTTATGGGAAAAATACAGGAAGAAAAGGAGAAGGCGAAATAAATACAGCTTGATATCAACCGTTACCTTGGCTAGGAAATGAAATTTGGCTGATGAAGAAGAGAGAAACGATCTTAAAACCTAAAAGTAAATAACTCTAACCTAAAAGTAAATAACTAGTAAAAACAGAGAGAAAAAGGCTTTTTTATTAGACATATTGCTGTAAAAAATATGTTTTTCAGCTATCACCATGTTTTGGGTGCAGCTACAAATAAAACCTTTGGTCGCAGCATTTAGACTTAATTATATTTATAGTTTGTGTAATCAAAAGCAGGAAGGCTAAAATTTTGAGAAATAAGCTAAAGTAGGGGCGTAATATCTGTGGCCTTAAGTTTCAACAAACTCAGTATCAATTTTATTATGATACTAAATTGGTTTACATATTAACACATAATGAAACAAATAAATGTAAATAGAATTATATATATATTTAAATAAACTTACATGTGCTTTTGTTTCAGGAATTTCTAGAGTAAATTATACGCCAAACTTTTATCTTCGAGCATTATGTTAAGTATTGCAACGAATATATAATATATAAATCCCACAACTTATAGCTATGCAAATTATGAATTTATAATCTTCATTCTTTCTGAAATCACTTTCATTTTCATCAGTAGATTGGTGGAGTTCGAATATAGCGAACAATGCCATTTTGTTAGTTTCACGCGGAACCGTAGAGGAGCTTAAATACATTAATTTTTATATATTAGTGAACTTGATAAAACAATAAAATCTATTTCCTCAAATATATTGAATAATATGAATTATTTATAAATTTTCAGTTTTATATAACTTATAATAAAATTCTAACCTCATAAAATTCATATGTGAATTTTAATGCATTTAACTCTAATGAATGCAATTATTTTATTTATTTTCGGGAATGCCAGTGAAGCTGGGCTTTTCTTTTGTATGAGTGGATCGAATGATTCACTCATCCAAACGGATCAGTCCGAGAGTGGGAGCAACAATCGAGGAGAACGACTCTTTCGTGGAGTATATGGACGCCGTCAATAACGCTTGATCTCTCGAGCATAAACTCGTAGTTGCCTAATTAGTAAATAAAATGTTGCCTTTGGTGACTTTGTGGTAATCCATTTTAATAAATAAGACAATGGGTAATTTAGTGAAAACTTTTACTTAAACCACAGAGTTTAAAACCACAAGTTAAAAAACATGACCCGGGTTTCAGCGCTCAGCAGACGTGAAGATGGTGCTTAGCGACGAAACCCGGGTCGTATTTTTTAACTTGTTTTTCAACTCTGTTGTTTTAGTAAAAGTTTTAACTAATTTATTCAGTCTTATTTATCTAATTAGTGCCTAGAACAATTGATTAATATAATGTCTCTGGAAGTGAATATATCGACAAAATTTGTTGGAAAGTAGGTTAAGTTTTTATTACAAGAATTGACTTAGAGTAAGAGACCATTTTCAAGAAAACTTTTCAGGCTAGTTAGTTGATAATCTTCGTTATATGTATTGATTTATATCATACCTCCGGATTTTGGTTAATAGACAAAATATTCGAGCTCTATGAGATTAAGAAGGTCAAACATTAAATACAATAATTTACTCAGACAAAGGGATGAAACTCCATAAAACTTATAGGCATTGTAACACACTGATATTTTCTGCCACAGGCAGAAAGTGATAATTACTGATAGCATTTTTTCGTAGTCTTGAAGGGTTGCTGAGTCTTTCCCGAATGTCATTAATTGTACAACTTCCGGTGAAAAATTCTTCCTAAAGCTGGAAGTGAGTCATTGACCTTAAGTTTCCCAGGTAAGGAAAGCCATTTAACCCTTAAAATTCATGACGTCAGGTCGCCGGGTCATATTTAGTGTCTCTTTAAAGAAACTATTGTCGTGGGCATAGTATTTAATTAAAGCACATCCATTCCTTGCGATTTTTATCTAAAGTGGACCAAAATGGTAACAGAGAGCAAGTTCCAATGAAGCCTCACCTAATTGCCTCTTTGAGGAGTGCACAGTCTCTTAAAACCAACGCATCGATTCCCACTATAGGAACATCTTTTTCTCTATACAATTCATATTCTCATCCTTTTACGCTCAGTTCAACCGCCAAGGTAACCTTCGCTACATCATATAACATCAAATACAATTTAATCTTCTTGGGCATTAAAATGAGTTTTTTCATAGAACAACACCCTGATATACAAGACATACTGACGAACCGATGAAGGATACTAGGTACAGGAATTCTGTGGCAGTAAAATAAAGAGCAAAAGAGCACTGTGAAGAACTACTTTCTCGCGGCAAAGTCTCACCGATAACATAGTCAGCACAAATCATCTGTTCCCGCGAGAACAACAACAGTCCCATCATCCATTCCCCTCGACTGCCAACCCCCGACGGCGGCGGCGACCGGCCGAGGGCCGCCGCATAAGACCACCCCTACGTCTCCCTGGCCTCATTCCGACGCATGATTTGCGGGGGAGGGAAGATTCACTGGGCCCAGCGGGGCGAATAGGAGATGAACGTCGATTCCGTTTATTTCCTGCCCCGCGAGACGCATAAAAGGAGCCGTGGGGGCATGGGCGGCTGAAAAGAGAATTGATGACTGCTGCGGGTAACTGCTGGATGGGTTCGTTGTCAGTGATAGGAGCAAACAGGTATGATGCAAAGCGATAGTCGAATATTGATGGGCGCCTAGGAAGTTGTATCAATAGCAGTACCGTTATAGGCCCAACAAAAATAAAAATTCGATCAGTAAACATAGAGATCTAATCCCGCAGGAGTAGAAACTGTTAAACCGTCTACTACGATTAGCACTTTTAGGAAAAAGGCCCGGCCTTCTATACTTCTTGAATGGAGTACTTGAATTTTGAGATAGAATCCCATCTCATCCAATGAAAATTTGATACTTCACTCCAAGCGGGGATTAAATTGTAAGGATTTCATAAATTGCCAACAGTGACCCTATTGTATTTGATGCTGATTTCTGCTCCTCTATGATTGCTGTTTTTAAAGGTTAGTTGCGTGACTGTTATTTTGTTGAACAATAAAAAACAAGTCTTAACACTCAATATTTATACGCTTAAAACTTGAACATAAATGTAACTTAAATTTATTCAATATACGAGGTCCAGTGCGAATCGAACAATTGAATGCATTAAACGCATTGGTTGCCGGGCAAGAAATTCCCAAAAAGGCAATACTCATTTTTCAACTCCGTCTTTCATTCTTTGCAGTAAAATCGGGAGTTACGTAGCTTCGGAGCGATGACTGGGCAATGACAATAAGCATGAAGACATTGCTGCACTCACTACTTCCATAAAAGTCAACTTCGATGTTTGAGCCGTCTTAACGAGAGATAGCGAGTAACGTACAGAGATCGGTAGGCGCTGTGTAACAGAAAAAAAGCGATCGATAAGACACAAATGAGCAACAATAAAAGACAATGCACAGTACTTATCACACGGTGTTAGTTACAATGATAAATATGTAGAATGGTGATAAATGCTTAGTGATTGACAACCTCTCATAGACGGTTAGCGATGGGTGCATAGATATACGTTCTTGGCAATAGAGGCAGAATGATGAGTTAACATACATATGCCCAAGAAGATTGGCACAACAATAGACTTAGGAAAATTTTTACACAGTAATGAATGAAGACTGATAGATGCACTATGCTGAGGCAAAATGATAGAATGAAGTAATTGGGGCCCGATTACATTCACGGTGAAAATGCTCCAGGTGTTACTATTGTTACTCCGTGCTGCCCTCACCAGGAATCTTGACCAACAAGTACGCATCAAGCAAATGATATTAGTATTCTTATACTCCGGTAGAGTTAGGAGGATTTATAAATGGTTTTAAACGCAAATGACCCTACTATTTCATTATCCATAAAAGTAGCATTATTTTTATCACTTAAACGATTGACTTATTTGCTTGTCGTCCTTCACTGTTACCGGATTCCACTTACAAAGCATACAGCTAGATTGCAGCGTTAAGAGCTACTACTCCATCGGTAACCAACGAGGCAAAAGTTAGTTAGTTGGTTATTTAATAGACAACTGACAGTAGAGTAGTAGCTGCCATTGAAGAGATGTTGAATAGGTTGGTTAGGTAATGAGTCCTTGGTAGATTGGAATAAAACCTGTGGTTAGAATTGAATTTTGTGACAGCGGATTTTAGAAAAACAAATATTATTCTATTTATTGTGGCATAAGCGGCCCAACATGCCTTTCTCTCAAGAAAGTTAAAGGTGTTATTGGTACCGTCTTTTTCCACAGCAAAATACTTTAAAAATACATGCAGTAACGATTATGAATTACAAATTGTAACTTAAATTAATTACTGCGAACCAAATTAATAACGTTAAATTGATCAAATAAAGCACCTTTAAATTCCACTCATACTCGTAAATAAAAATATTTCAAACTTTTTGCTAGCGAAACATCAAAGTGTTACATTGAATCTTTTATTGCTTCCGTACAGTTATCCTGGAAACTACTTTACCGTTTACCTCTGAATGTGTTTGATAAAGTGATCATCACTAGACCCGGCAACTGAGACCTTCATTAACAAATTATCACTGCAGTACTTAATACTTAAGTCACAATTACGCCATATAATAAAGAACCATCAACTTTGAATAAGTCGAAGGTTGCCTAGCTTACTATGAATAAATTTCTATTATACAGGTAAACTGTCGTATTTTTTTTTTAATTATTGTTGATGGTAATATCACACGTTACATTTTCAGGTACCCAGCTACCGATTTTCATGTCAACTCCCTCAACTTGCCCCTTCATTTTATGCAACAAAGGGTGAGGTAGACTTTACAGCGCCTACACATTTTCCTTAGCATAAATAGCTGCTTTAAGATCAAATAGCGGTAACATGAAAATGAAGAAGCCAAAAAATGCCTTTATTTTGACTCACCTTTAGACTAAAAATACCAATTTCTAATACCTTTAGCTTTGGCAATTTGATCTGAATGGCAGTAGCAAGGTAGTTTTATTGAATAAATGTCCTCAAAAGTATTGCTATTCCTTAAAATGTTATTGCCATGAATCTTGATATGGAAAAGTCAGATGAAATTGACCCAGATAAAAGTTTTTCGAATTTTATTGACGTCCGCAGGGCAACTATGCTTTTCCACGTGAGTATTTTTGACTCATTCCGATTAATAAATGCAAAGCTTTATGCCTTGAGCTTTGGCAGTATGATTTAAAGGGCAGTCACAAGTTTTTACATTAAATATAAAAAAATATACATCCATCCCTATACTGAAATTTCGATGAATCTTGATAAGGAAAAGTAAATTGAACTTGATAAAATATTAGTTTTTTAACCCAAAATCTTTTTGACCCAAAAAAAATTTCATTTTTCCGTATGTCCCCAACATCCACACAGCTACTCTGATGAATTTTCCACGAGAGCATTTCTTACTCATGCCGATAAATAAATGCAAAGCTTAATACACGGAATTCGTTCAAGTTTTTTTTTCAATTTGATAAACGCATGAACAAAACTCCCATCAATATTTCGATTCGAATAGTCTCGATGTTTTTTACTTCCACATTCACACATACTGGACATTCCAGAGGGGAAAAACACAGTCGTGATAAAAAATGTAGATGCTATCTCGAAGAGAACGTGTGTCGAATGCATCGCACTCTACCGAGAAGAGGAGGAAACGAGATGCAAATGTACCATTGCAAACTCCAAAAGGAGTTAAATTCCACTGTTATTGAAAATGAACCTCTATGAATTGCAGCGAGAGGAGTTTTACCACCGCAGCGAGTTACCAAAAGGGGCCATCTGCCACGCTTTGCGTCTTGTAATTGCACATTTCCAATCACGTTCTGCTAAAAAAAGCAGTCAAACAGTTAACTTAAAAGGTAAACCTCACATTTCTGTAAATTGAAAAAAGACAAATGGAAATTTTGTGGGGAAAATTATTTCGGAGAAAATTCCAATCACTCTGAAAACCAGGAGAGCATGTAAAAATCACAATTTTTACCACAGGAAATTTTCAATATGACATTGAAACGGAAGTTATTAATAGTATAAAACAATTCAATTTAACACGCATTATAATAATATAAAATATAATAGAATGCACTTTCAAAATTATAACGAAAATTACCAAGAATTACTTCATTGAAAATTTTATTAATCTACCATTTCTTCCATTCAAGGCTTTTTAAGAGTTATTTTCATATAATATAAAGTGCCTGTTTTCAATCATTTGCATCCTTAAGAAAGTTATTCCTAACTAGTTATGTATCGCCCTTTTCTAAGAGAATAACGGAGAAGAGAGCTTAAGAAAACTGAAACTTGCAGAAAATTTGGTAGCGTGGTGGCTCAAGTCCTTGCTGCTTGCCCATTTCGTGGGCCAAGGTTAGAGTTTTAGCGTTGGGGGAGGCTTTTTGCAATAAAAATCATAAACCCTGTTTATATATTAAATGGAGATATTTTCCAGTAATTACTGAGTACTACACAAAATCTTTTTCCCTTTGGCATCTTACGTAAGAGTAACGCCGACACCAGGATCCTCTTCATTTTCCCCAGTCCTCATATAAAACCCTTTTCCTATTAATCTATAACAATTTTGAGCCTGATCCTGGGATTCAATTTTATTTGAAATTAGGTTAATGTACACAAAATCTAATCAATGTAAACTTATCTAGGTATTAATCGGAGGTTAATAGTTATACTTGACAGATAGGTTTAGATGTCTAATGTATTTTTAAAGGAAATAGTTTTCCTTCAGTTCTCTTCGGAAAGCACTTAAAATTACTATAGGAAAAATAATTCCTTACTCTTTGCGATATATGTGACGGGTCGGATGATATATATTCTAGCAAACTTTTGAAGCTCATCCAGTGCACATAAAACACTCTGTGAAAGAGCTCTAAAAAGGTTCCATGCATTGTTTCCGCTTGTCGCCATTAAATCATTCTCCCGAGTTCGGACGCCAGAGGTTTTTCCTTCCGATCAAACAGGAACCGTGAAACCACATGCATGCATGTTTCAAAGGCATATTCCCTATACATCTCTCAGTTCGGCCTTTCTCCCGCTCACCTCCCACAGCCCACTGGAAACACTTAGCCAGTTGGCCAACAGACACGCCTCAAAAGTGATATGCAAATGGACTTCACGCGTGACGGGAATATCAAAGCTTTAAGTATATCCTCCCTCACTAGCGCACCTCGGACTGTAAATCCTGCGACCGCCGCCATCGCTCTCCCGGCATGCACCGCTCCTTCTCTTTCTCTCTCCCTCCCGCCCGTTCACCCCTTCCACATTCATCACTTTCTCTTTTCCCCTACTCCTTCCACCCTCGCCTGGCCCGGTTATTCCCTTATTTGTGCCCACTTCATCTCTTATTTAACGCTCCAGCCGCCGCGGCCTCTCCTGCCCGCGGGATCCCCTTCCACCCTCACCGGCGAACCGCGGGCGCCCATCCCTCCAACCCACCACTACGCCGCTAGACCTCCACACCGCCGTCCCCCCCTCAAGCCCCCGACCGACGCGGCGTGGGAAACACAAGGGCTCACCGGAACTAACAAAGGGACCGAGAGGTAGCGGTGACCCCTGAAGCAGCTTTTGATAAAAAAAAAATCGATGACTCTCGCGCGGAAAAATACATGGCCTTTTGCCCAAAATTTGACGCCGTTCAACGCGCTATCATTGTCAGCTTTAACCTTTCGGCCACGCAGCAGAAAAGTAATTTGTCATTTTTATTCATAGATGTTCTATATAAGGTCCAGCGGTTAGGTTCCACCACATTTCCTATGCACCCCACCATTGCAAAAATTAACTGTCTATTTCAAAGCATTCAATTCTCTAGCAGCAACATTAGAACCTCAGCCGGCGAAATGTTAATACATTCGTGTTCGCCGTACGCATCTCGATATCCCCAAATGAGTATTTCAAACTGCACTTTTCCGTTCAATATATTGCTTCCCTCATCCAGTATTTTTAATAAACTAAAAGCGTATTTTTGTAATTATAAGTGCAAGGCAAAAACTAATTTTAGTAAACTGCTGCGAGAATTGTGTTATGCTGCATTATAAACGCAAATTAGTTCGTTTATAGAGAATAATGTCTTATTTGGCGACCAATATTGCTAGTGAAAAAATCTTTTATTGCAAAGTATCGTACGTTGAGCGGTTTAGGTCAAAGTACTACCAAATTTTCAAAGATACAAAAAATCTTGAACACTTCACATTTCCTATTTTTTCACTCGCGCCAAATGTATCGATTCAAGAATAATGCCAAACACTAGGCGTGCCTTTCGTAATACGTTTTCCATATTAAACTCATCATAATCATTGGTAGTCCCATCCTGTGGCCGGTCAACTACAGCCCTCCATTATACCTTGCCCCCAGCTTACTACTTAACATCCCAGTATCATGCCTTTTTGTCTCTTCTCCTATTGTAGCTGTCCCATGTATTCATCCATCAGCTTAACTTTCCCTTATATTGTGCCTACTTTGATGTTCCTAATACGTTTACTGTGTCACCAACTGAGTACTATTTATCTGCATTTTGTCCCTCTGAGAGATCTCCATATGGTATTCCTATTTGTATACCTCTGCATACACACTCGTATCCTCTCCGTCCATTCGACCTTCAAAATGCTCTTCAAGCAATTAATTTTGAAAGTCTGTATTCTCAGCGCTGCACATCCAATTGTTGTCAGATATCTTTGCCTTGCTAAAAAGCCTATTTTGACGAACTCTAAGACTATTATTATTTTTCATTTTATCCTTTTTTTATAACATTTTCTACGTGAATCCTTCTTTTCGCTAAAATTTTCCCCGTCTGATCTCAGTTAAAGTTATTCCTTATCATGTTATGCAGCTTCCGTTGTTAGAGAAGTATTCAACATCGTTAAGCATATTCCCTTGTAGGACATGTCCTTCTTCAGGTTCTCTTTTTCACATACTAGGGCTCAAGTTTTCGAGTGACAAAATCGCCACACGGTGGTGCCACTTGCAGGTCCCTCAAAAAGAGATCCTTGAGTCTCTCACGACAAACATGGCTTTTCCCCAAGTTTGACGACAAACGTCTTGTCTTTGTTGTCGATTTCAAGGATGCAGTTGGTTCACATAAGATGACTATGCCGTTCCTGATTCTTATAATTTTTTTAATATGTAGGTACCCTCTATACCGGGGGTGGCAAACCTATGAGGACCAGGGTGGCGGAGCAATTAATTCGTCACGCGGAGCTGGGAGGGCGCTAATAGATACCTGTATCTCACTCGATGGATTGGCACGCGAGTTGAGCAAGTATACTCTTATTTTATAAACTTTGGCACTCAATCGCCAAAAGGTTCGCCACCCCTGCTCTATACCTACTAAGGTCCTAAACTTTGAAAAACATCGCATATTAAAATCCAACCCCGTTAAAAAGCATTAATGACCATCAGATTACCCATATTAATATCTCCATACATATGTTCAACTGTTATCCCGTAACATTTATAGTTTATTTTTATAACTTTTATCATTATATAATTTATCACGCTTGGTGTGCCCGTGACCTATAAAAAATAGAAAGAATTATTTTCCCTCAGTATCTATACATCCTTTGCAGTAAAAGAATACATTCACGGCGGAATAAAATGGAAAAAGATGAGTCATAGTAAAATTATTTTAAACAAATTCATAAGAGCCCCAAAAATGTAATTCAGTGAACAGCGAGCGAAGGTTAATGCCCCTATCAGCACGGTAATATATTAATTGTTGCCAAATTACTAATGTTTCCTGTAGTATATTTGGACACATGCTGGGGCCTTTTCTGTTTTACTCGGTCTAAGAAAACTCTCGGCAATGCAAAATAGCAAAATCTCCAAGGTGTATTTGGATTTAATGATTGCACAAAACACATGTAATGTAAGAGTGCTCGCAAAAATGAACATTTAAGAAGTAACCCATTGAAATTTTTCCAATAGAGGTTGAAAATATTCTCTATCAAGAGAAACCGCAAAAAATAAATTTAAAAAAAATAAACAAAGCAATCAAAGAAAGAATCGAAGAAAGATATTCAGTAATTTATTATTTATTAAAAGGATAAAAGATTACCTTCTGAGTATTCAGAGATAAAAATCTTCGTTTCCCATAACACTAAGTTAAAGCGCGATAAAATTCTAAGTTACGCAATAGCATCTCATGCACATAAACAATTGCCACATTTGCGACTCAAAGCACAAGTGCGACGTGGATGAATATTTTTCATGCATGTCAGTTCTATAGATAATTTTCTGCTATTATAAGAGAGGAAATGGTTACCGACAAAATATCAGAATGTTTTATTGTACATAAAGTGACTACCGAAAATAGCAAGTAACGACTGTACGTGTTGAAAATATAACAACTTTAATGATCACCATTAAATAACAATGAAGTTATTTAAATATTGAACAGAGTAAACAATAGAAGCATGTAGATATTTTACTCATCAAATTATGTACGGAATGGTTTTCGCTTTAACTTTGCCAAAATGGTCTATCTTCTTTTTAATGGTTATTTCAATCCTTGTTTATCAAACATTCAAGCCTTGAGCTCCATATTGAAGATCTTTAACATGCAATTCTAGGCTGGTTGCTAAATAAGTTCTTAATTAAAGAAAGAAGTTAACGAATAAAATTTTCATTTTTATGAGGCAAAAAATTTTTTTTGGGGATTTTTTGAGGGTCAAAACATATGATTTTTTGCAAAACGCGCTGCTTTCAGGGGCACATTTCGAACCCCTTCCATTTCATGAGTCCTCGATGCTGTTAAATTTCGCGAGCTCCCGATTTCATGACTGGGAGTCCTCAAGACTAGCACTCGCAAGGACAATAAGAGTGGAAGTGAGGAGGTAGTTGAAAAAAGTGAGCATGGGGAAAGAGGAACGAGTCACTTAGCAGAGTTCCAAAGTGAGCCTCTTCTGAGTCACAAAAAAGCTGTGCCTAAAGAAGCTGACTCACGGGGTGCTAGGCAAATTCCGCTCCCTCTTTTATTCCACCCCCTTCCCATTGCACGGCTTGTCTCATCCTATCCCATTTTCCCTCCCTTCCTACCACCTATCTCCAGCGCCAAAGCACTTAACCCATCATCTGGGCGAATCTGAGCTCATCCAGCCTTGTCCCGCCGCGAATACTTTGTATCAAAGTCTCTTTTCTTCTTTTCTTTGCTCTCCTTTCACTCTCTCCCCACAAATTCACTTTATCTCCCTGTTTTACATGCTTATTCACCCTTCAATTTACTACTCCTTTAAAGCTCTCTAGTCTTAAACCACCAATCCCCGGTCAAGACGCGCGCATCATTCCAACCAGACAACAATCTGACTCCGCTTTTCAGAACAAATAGCCATTTTTCTTCAGAGTGAATGCACAAAATACGTTCTGGACATTTAAGGTCGATAATCAATAACGTATTGCTCCATTTTAAGTGTTCTTAGAAACCCAGTTAGACGTTATTTTTATCACATTATATATTCGTTGAAGTAAGTCCAATAGGTCCATGGTTATAGCATTCATTACTAATACACTGAGTCTTTTTGTATATTTTCACACATCTTTATACCGTATTGACGAAGTCATTTACTCATTCGTCAATAAGGACCTCGTTCATCAGACGACGTATTTATTTGATCTGTTCCAAAACGAAAAGAGCTACATTATAAAAACACTCTATTTACAAAATGACCCCTGATAGGTAGATACTGGTCCGATTCGGTAGTAGCAAAATCCGATAGGTATATAGATTTGAATGCTCATTGCACAATCAAAATTAAAGTCACCTTTATAATATTGGCCACAAAAAATTATTTTCACACAGTGGAACTGATTGCTAGTCAATCATTCCATTTTGATTAGTGCCTTATTATACTCTATATACTGTTTTATGACATAAGTGGCAACATTAAAAAGAAGAAAGAGAAATAGAGAGCCGTTGAAAGCCAAATATTAAAGAGTTTTGATGGCAAGAAGAAGTTAATTTTTAGTAACATTAAGGACTTAGCTAAAATGGGAACGTTTTCTAAGTCAAATTAAGATTTAAGGCTTTCCCGGCGAATGCTTATAATGTATAGCTCTAGGGTTTCCAACCGGGTGATGGTGGTTTGTGGCACCGACGTTTCGAAGGCGTAGTCTGCCATCGTACTCAGGGCGATTCCATCGTTCTCAGGATCCTCATCACCCTGAGGATGATATCAGATTACGCCTTCGAAACGTTGGTGCCACAAGCCACCATTACCCAGTTGGAAACCCGAGAGCTATACATTCTTAGTCAAATTAAATTATTTAACGGTGTTTCAGCTAAAATATACGAACGTGTTCGACACCAATGAATGATTGTAACAAACATATGGCATGGAGATATAATACAATGAAATAATCTCTTATATAAAAATGTTAGTCGTAAAAATATTATCTCATATTTTTCACGCAAGTATTTAATACTTGCGAGGTAAATTAATTGAAGGTGTTGTAAAATGAATTCACAACACATAAAATTAGGAGCGTATATTGAATTTTTGTATCCTAAAAATTCCTTTTACAAATCGCCAATAATTCCGTATTTTCCTTCCGGAATCACGGAATGACACAAATTCCATGTACCCGTCAGATGTCACTGAAAAAGGCATTTCACTCTTTCACTGGTGATACATTGGGGAATCACGACATTGATTTAAAATGAGAGGTCATTTTTCAATCTTTTCAAATGTAATGTTATGAAAAAAAGTATTTTTATTTCGCAATACTAAAAAATAAAGATAAACCATTTGTTCAAATGACATGAAGTTCGTAAAATCGAGAACATTTCACACAAAGAACTTGACATTGGCTGAGCTTTTGATGATAATTCATTAATTAATGTCAGTTGCATGATTAAAAATTATGGCTACATCTCACGCAGTTTCATTATTGAACGAAAAATCAGTTTGAAGTGAGTTTAATTGTACTACAACAATCGGCCTTGTGGCGTGATTTGATTAATCAAATACCTGCTTGTCGATTGACGCATTTCTCGGAATATGTGAGCAGTCTCCATCCCTATATACTAAAATTTTTATGTTTCATGAAATTTTTAATTTTCACACTCTAGATTTCTTTATTTTTAACTCACTTTCAACAATAAACCCTGTTTAAATGAACTAAAAGACTATTCCCCACAGAGCCCAAATCAGCGGAAATAAAATTAGTTTATTTGATAACTAAATACCCTACACGACGAGTAATTTAAAGCAGTAACACCATCTAGAAGACGTTAAAATGGAGGATATTTGTCCTGATATAATAAGTTGCTAGTTGTACAAGTTATAGCCCAATATTACTTAGCCTGATATGAATGATATTTAGGTTCCTAATCAGCATTATATTATAATGGCAAAAACTTGGCCAGAAGTAAAGGTTTGCGTAAGCTGGCGTACAAGGACGGATAACGATTTTTTCATTATTTAGTAAACGAGATAATAAGCAAGTTTTTTTTACATCAAGCTATGAACCAAGAAGAAGGCAATAATTTAAAGCAAAAACCACTTCTCCATAAATAAAATCTTTAGATCATTCAGTGAAATACGTAGGTACGCAAGGCATAAAAATGGAGGTGGATCTGTGATTTCGATTCGGCCATGAAGATTGGTTAGGTATTGTTTGCCACTTCTGAATAAGATTTTTCCAACTGAGCATCGTTCGCCTTGCGTTGGTATTGTATGCTTTTATAATTAGTATCCAGAGCTACTCATTTGATTCATCAGTTTACTGATCACTAACTTGGAAAGTGGCAAATGGTAATTTTACTATAATGATACCACCTTCCTGAAAGAATTAAGAAATTAAACATGACATAATACACGGGTTATAAATATCGCACCGATTGGATCACAAATAGGAGGATTAATATCGGCGTGCTTACATGCATTTCACATGGTGTCTCCTCAACGCAACCGCCTCTTAATGTTGCCGCATCTTTATCTGTCAATCCCTGGAGGAGAGCTAAGAGGGAGTAGGAAGAACCGCACAGCGGGTCCCTATTCCAAGAGCCATCTCCCGCCTCGTAAATTGCCCTTTTTTCCGGTTCACCACTCCCTTGCCTATTCCACCCCCCTCCCTACTCCCTCCACCCACAAGCTCCTTCCCTCTTCTACTTCTTCCTTCTCGGACGTCAACCCTTTTTTTCCCTCCCTCACCTCCTCTGCTCTTTCCACGCCCCGACCTCTCCCATTTCATTATCCCCGGGACAACGTTAATGGAGCCAAATGAAATCAGCGGAGAGATTCCGTCCTGAAGTCCCAGCGAAGAGGGAGCGGAGAGAAGGTGAGAGGAGGTTGAGAACGCAAGGCGGAAGGCAGGAAAGAGAGGATGAGGATTCTATAAGGAAGTGTTTGTGGGAAGAGGAATGAAAGTATGTAGGTTGGTGGACGTGACCAAAGCCCTCCGGCGGACATTCCACCAGGTCAGGAGCCTTATTCAGGAAGGAGTCGACCTCGACTATTTCGTGGATGCGGCGTCAAAGACTTACATCTCACACTTAAAGCTGAATGAAACCTAAAATAACTTAAATGTCATTTTATTCATAATCTGGCTTTTGATTGAAAAACATGTCCTCCAATGAACATGATATGAACAAACAATCATACGTAAAGGTACCCACTATTTACCTCTCAAATTATACTTGGTATTATATGACTCCAAGTGCAAGAACTGGCGAAATCTCTAAAATAAATTCAATTTTCGAAAAGATGTTTACATGAAACCAGTTCTACCATAAATATTAAGGTTAAGGAAATTTAAACATCAATTTACCTTAGACTCGGAGATACTAGCAATTTGTTACTGGAATGAAACTTATTTCAAAGGTTTATTTTAAGAACTCCTCACACGAACATGCTATTTTTCAAGCCATCAAATGGGCGTGTGGCTGGGGGTTTACACACTATAGACATAAAGAAGAAACACAGAGAATGATTAAATGCGTTAGAGTGGGTTAAGAAGTAAACTGAGTGATGTTTTTATGGAGCAGTTTTTAAGCTTATTTCTACCCGGTTATGTTGCATGAGAAGAAACATTCTTGCGCCGTTTTTCAATCTGTTTTTGATATGAAGTGTATTGATATATGACAAAATATGGTGATGAATATATTTTTAAACTGCAGATTCCACTTCCTTCCTACAATGATAATTTTATATAGATGAACATGAGGAGGTAGCATAAGGCTTGGAAAAGAACGGCTTATAGGCAATAACACATGAAAATAAAGGACTCGGTGAACTGAGATGACCGCTATCGGAAAAGTTGCACAATGAAGTGCTATGAAAAGAAATGTCAAGGAAGAAAAGAAGGGTAAGAATATCCACAGGTCATGAGTAAGTAAATAGTATAGCATGCGGAAGACTATGATGGCGCACTTAGCCTTGGGCGTGGCCACCAATCACAGATATGAAGAATTATAAACTTATTTTAAATAGTAGTACAAATGAAAATTATTTTTGAAAGCTAAATGTGTTGCTGCCATATTTCAATATTATTTCCAAAAATTAGAAATACTGCGCATTATCCAATAATGCGTATCAATTTACACTTTATATGGTGGAATAATGTCTTAATCATTAAAATATATTTAGGACTTCAAGTAGGATGAATACGGTTAGAGAAAAGTGATTCATGAAAGGCTTTGGGTTGGATTCTCCATTATAGAGGACATTTATGAAATGGGTGCTCTACATAGTTTTGCTTAGTTAAATGAATGAATTAGAGTTAAAAAACAAGACAGATATATGGCAGTGGGATGAAAGGCAGTGCAAAACGACCTAGAGTAGAGAAGGTAGGAAGAAAAGAGAGGATGAAGGTGGAACAGAAAAAGGCGAAAGAGAGAAGGAGAAATAGTAGAGCTCCTGTGCATGCAACTGAAGACTGGGTTGGAAGTTATGCGTTTTTTATATTTAATATTAAAAAAGAAAAGATTTGAACCTTCTTAATAATGCTGGTGATATATATATATATAGCATCATGCCTGCCAGCGTCTTACGATTTAAACGCTGACTTCAAAATCCTGGGACGTCAACTGATGCGGAATGAAGAAGTCTTGTGTTGAATACTTGAAAACCGTTTATGCAAAAGTCAGAGTAAATACTCGCATTTGAGTATTGCTTAGTGCTACAGTTTGTCGCCAGAAACAAGCTTCTATACTTCAAAGGAGTAAATCTTATTTTACTTTGAGTTTTCAAAATGGATCCTAAAAAAATTATAACTTTTCCTCGACATAAATTCAGTCAAGCATTCAGCAGCCACGAGTGTTACTTGGATGATTAACTCAGGGAAGGAAAGATTGACTTTTGTATACATGGTAAAATAAGGAGAGAGTGAAGGTAAAATAAGGAGAAAGCAAACGATTAGGACCGTGGATATATGTGTCTGATGGAAGTCGGGTCGACGAAAAAATGCTTCGGAAGGAGGGGGATTGTAGGCGAAGGGATAAAGGGACGTTAAGTGCGTCTGGGTTGGAATGGGAGGGGCGAGAGTGTATCCCAAGCGGACGAGCCCTTGAGTGAAGGGAGGGACTGGGAAGGGAGGTGGTGGTATCAACATCAGTGATTGGTTCGACGCGTCTGGGAAGAGGATTCGGTCGGCGACGTGATGAAGGGGTTAATTAGCTTATCGCCCACATCCACGCAGGTGCCGGCTATTTGTCGATACATGGCGCAGAACTCCGCAAACATTTTTTTTGCTATTAGTGCTCCACACATGCCTCTGGGTCTCTAAAAAGTAATCGTGAACGCGAGCAATTAGTTCATTATCGGAGTAAACTTCATCAGTTAGATAAGACCTCTTTTGGGTGCAAGACTTATCAGGCAAACAGAATGTTTGCATAAAATTTGTATTCTTTACTATTTTTTACGACTAAAGTATGTTATTTTTATTTATATGCTGCATCCATGACCTTTATATAGGGTTAATTTTTTATAATAAGCAATGCCTAATAATGATTACAAACGTATAAAAGAAAAATAAGCTGCAATAAAACTCTCAAACCAAATGTATCGCTATTATATTAGATGATAAAGTTTGACTCTTTTAGGGTCGAATATAAACATGAAAAATTATATTCAAACTGGTTTATTTCAACTTAAGTGAAGTAAATTGATGCTAACTAATGCGGCAAAATGATTTTTAAAAACATTACGTGAATGATTATAGCAATGAAATATCGGTATAATTTTTTTTCTTGTCAAAGCTTTTAAATTTGAGTCAAAAAGGTTCACCGAGTTAGTTAACGAGAGTGGTTAATTGTGAAACCATAATGAAGAATAATGAACTCATGACAGTTTTATTCTTTAGTAATATAATGACTGTATTCCATAGAGAATAATTAATGAGAATTACGATATAATTGGCCCATTTCCCTAAAATTGATGCCATATAGCTCCAAAGCTATTTATAATCGGTGAAAGGTATTAAGATGAGCAGTTTAGGAAAATATGATGCAAGAGATGTTGATTTTGATAAATTGTTCTTATTAAAACAAAATTTATCGCTAATTTTTCATCTGAAAATTGATTAATCTGTGAAATATTGCACGAAGCCCGAAATGTATGCAAAAGTGGTTATTTTGACTCCGAATTCTTTGCAAGCCATTTATCATCGCATCCCGCTGAAACTTCCGCTTAATGAAAGAAAGGCCTCCAAATTGTTGAAGCCAGTTTGACACATGTTATACTGGGTGCTGATTTATGTGGAATTTCGTGATGATAATCTAGGCATGAGTTGGAAAATTGCTTATCAAGGGCGTGTATTTGAATTAAGTCATTCCTCATTAGTCATCAAAGACACGTTATTGAACAAGTACACGAGGGGAAATTATCATGGATTAACACGATGGACTCACCTGTATTTCGCCCTTAGAAGCACATGATTAACGAGGGTGGTGAAAACTATCAGTAAAATACATTATTTTTACATTATGAAAATGCAATAGAGGCATTTAAAAAATTTAAATTTGGAGAAAGAGTGAAGTCAATTAATGTGATGTCGATCTGAATCGAAAAAGGAGTACACTTAGGAGAGTAATTCACATTAGCTTAAGTTCACATTTGTTATATTCCTTCGCAATTAAACTTGATGAAATTGATTTATCTTTCTTTAAAAATGTGCATAGTAATACAAAATCTCCATCTTATAGAATTGCATCTATTTTCCTCAATAAAGAATATCAATACCTTTTCATTTGGTCTTTAACTATAATCGTGCCTATTGCAATGAACGATGCATGATAAAATGATTTAAGCATATGTAAGCATTTGAATGTTTAATTTCGAATCACAAGTAAATAATTTACGAAAAACATTAAAAGATCTCCGAGCTAAAATTATAATTCCACATTAGAGGCCATTATTAGATAGCTGTGAAGTATACGATAATTATTTGGGAAGGAATTGAACTACGTACACTTACCGGGCGAGGAATTAAAGTATACCGCCGGTTGCCGTGCAGAGGACATAAGGGAATTCCTGATGAGCAATAATGAGGACATTCTAACCTCTAAGAGAGTAAAGATGCGCCAGAGGGTTGGCGGAGGATTAAGCTTCCTTCTTTCCTTTAGGCTAATTCTCCTCTGCATCGAAGACCAAAGAGAATAGCCAAAGAAGAAAAGAGAGCCACCTGCCCGCCTCCTTGATCCAACTCTTTCTTCCGTCGGAACTCTCGACGAAAATTAGGACTGGTTTTCAGCGGCCTCTGCTTTCAAGTAAAAAGATATGGTACTCCTCGA
Organism: Ceriagrion tenellum; assembly: GCA_963169105.1. Classification (NCBI taxonomy): domain Eukaryota; kingdom Metazoa; phylum Arthropoda; class Insecta; order Odonata; family Coenagrionidae; genus Ceriagrion; species Ceriagrion tenellum. The sequence goes on along the minus strand of OY720639.1, from coordinate 125,434,167 downwards.
GCGAAGTGGTAGTAACCTCGCTTTCCTTTGTTCCAGCGGATGAGACTCTGGCTTTGCGGATAGCTTGTCTAGTAGCTAAATCTTTAATACCTCAAGATAAAAGGCTATGTATAAAATGGTGATTGAAAGAGCGTAGGGGGATGATATTTTTTATATGAAGAGGACTTTAAGAAGGAAAAACTTGAATAAAATACTCAACAATGTCTGTAGGGGTTATTTAATTCATGTCACTTTACATAACAAGTCATAAATTCAGCCTGACACGAGGGATGAGCGCAGTAAACCAGTTTATGCTCATATTCCAAGGTGTATTCTGGCAAGATGTTTAAAGAATAAAACAAAAGAGTTTTTACATTTTTAAAAGTACACCTTTAAACCAAGGTAAAGCACCTGTTTAAAAATGCACGAGGTAAACATAAACAGGAAAATGAGGGGGATAAAAATACGAAATAAAACGAAAAAAGTTTAAAGAGGTTTTCTCAAGGCATTAGTGTACCATCCTACAAAATAAAATATGAATAAGCAGTTGGTACAGTCAAAAGTAGGTGGCTTTCCCATTAGGCCATAACTGATGTCCTCATTAGAACCAAGTAAAAAACAAAATGGGTTATGTAATATTTAAGTAATATAAAAGTACGGTTGATTTATTTTACCTTCTCCATTGGCTTTAGGTTTTGGATATTTCTACCTCTATTTACAGATTTGGAGACTTTATATGTTTGCCACTCATAATGTCTCTTTAGACCGTTTTCTACGGGGCTTTTTCTCAATGTGACGTACAATTATTATTGCTAGAAAAGAAAAACTATGCAAATTCCACTTAGAAAATTTAATGCACGACCCGGGTTTCAACATATTATGTCCTCTTCAGGTGGTCTGAAGATGACATAATATGTTGAAACCCGGGTCGTGCATTAAATTTTTTTAAGTGGAATTTGCATAGTTTTTCTTTTCCAACATGGAAAAATTTCACATCATTCACCCTAAAACCGTACGGTTTGTTAATTATTATTGCATTAGAGCAGGGGCTATTTTACCATCTCTCATTCATGCATTCGCGCATGTGTTCAAGCAATTCATCGCTTTACAAGACGCATATTAAATGAACTTTCGTACATACGTCAGACTGCGAAATTCCGATCCCCTCGAGCGGAACGGGCTGTAGAATGGTGTGTACATACACTATAGCAACTCTTTATTTGCACAAAATTCGTCAATGCTCTTTCCTTTCTTTCTGCTTCTCTCTTGACTTCTCCCTGTATCGAAAACCCATATGGAATCGAAAAGTACCAGACTTCATCGTCAAATACATTAAACTGGGCTAAAATATCCAATGTGCGAGTCGAGAACTTTTTACAACCAAGTTATGTAGAGATTTAGCCGTGATTTTTGCTATATGGACTACCATTTTAAAAAAGTGAGCTTTTAAGGCTAAAATAAAATTTTGGGAAAATATCTCGGGATTTTAGAGTACCATTCTGCATAATGACACTTCCGTTGACATAACGGATGTGGCTAATGTGTGGTCTGGTGGGGTGAAACTCGGGGCCTTCCCCGTTGCAAGCCTACCGATGGTCACCGCAAGTTACGGTTATGGCGGGCCGCAAGTGACGCCCGCACGAGTTGCTAGCCATTGCGCTCGTGGGCAACGGGACAACGAATCGCACATGTGAGATAGTCACAGAGTTAATTAGCCACCACCGATTTCATTATATTTTGGTGGCCACGATATAAACTAATTTCATGACTGGGCCTAAAACAATTCACGTGTGTTTCGGTATTTTATTGTTGGATAATGCGAGGTAAAAATCGTAATTTTTTCTGCAAATCCATTGTATAAAAAACTGAAAGCCGATTTGGTAATGGAGAGACCACTAAAATAACGCATTTAGGTGGTGTTACATAGAAGAATGAAAATTGATGATGGGTGTTCACCACGTATCGTTCGTTACGAAAGGAAAAATTCAATAATGCAGAAGAGAGCGAAGTTACAGTGAAAGGCAGAACGTCAAGTGCAGGAGACGTGATTAAAAATAAATTATAAATATCACTTATAATTTCGTGTCTCGAAAAATAAAACGCCGCCTTGTACGCATATGCTTCATTTACTGATAAGTTTGAGCTAGAAATTAATAGCAGTGTTCAAAAGTCGAGTTGTCGAATTTATGTGACTTTTCTCCCTGCAGTAGAATCGGCTACAGTACCTTCTGTATCAAAGTTTGCCCTCATAATGCCTTCAGTTGTAGTAGCAGAATTCTTATAACTGAAAAACTAAAAGTACCTATTTTATTCGTCTATTGCATGTTAATGTACTTGAAAAAATCAAGTTCAAAAATGCGCGCAAAAATTAAGTTGTACGATGAAAAATCTCTTTATCTCCGGCGTTTATACATTTATGCATGTAACTTGTTGTACTTCAAAGCTTTGTCAACGGAAAATGCAAACTGTAAGGCACGCAAATATTGATGTAATTAGGCGAAAACTACTTTTTCCTGTTGGTTACAAGGTTATGAAAACGTTACATAAATTTGGTTTTATGGTGAGCCCTCCACAATGTGCTACATGTAAAGTTGGTGTTGAAATAGCCAGCAAAATTTATAAAGCTGCAATTTTCCCGTCTAACCTCAGCCGCTAACAGGTAAGTTAGGACGGTTGCAGAACGCAAGTCAAGTTATACCACCATGGCTGTAGAGACAGTTTACTATAATATAGTACGCGCCTCGCGCATTGAGTGGTACAGAGTGCGGTGAAAGACCCCAGGTACTGGGTACTCTGCCAAACCATTTCAATTTTTCAAGGGGCGGTGGTTCACCATCCATTGGCACGCTTGCATGTTTAATTCCTCACAATATAACTTTGCCTTTATCTATTTTATTTTGAATCTCTATCTTATCCCAAGTTACCTTTTGTTTGCTCCGCCCAGGCCTTATTCGAGAGAATTTTGGCAACTCCTGTAAACGCTAGTAATTAGCTCAAGTGGAGAAAAATATATCTTGGAGACGGTAGGCGATTATTTTCGTTTTACCAGCAAGAATATCTTGACTTGTATACAGTTGAATTTGCTTCAAGCCCATGCTCCAAACATGAAAATGCCAAAGAATGCTATCTAGTGAGGAATAAATTATTCATAGGATGGGAAATCTAAACGGTAGATAGAAGACACTGGACTTGACATTTGCACGGATCGCATTTTCTACGGATGCAGGATTTTGAAATATCAGGAAAAAAAATTGGGGTACTTTTAGAGTTCGTATAAAGTAATGATAAAAATGTACAATCAAATTAACTGAAAAACTTGTGTGAACAACGACAAAATCGAGTTCAATAGTTTCACCCTTGACTTTAGAAAACTTTTCCATGTTCAGGAATTAACAAACTTAGTAAGTTTTACTCAGAATATTTATCGCACGACTGGTTTCGTCGAATAGTCGACATCATCAGGTACAAAATAAAGGCATCTCAGTCATATATATAATCAGGGTGGTGGGTTGGGGGAGGGAAAGGGAGAGGTCAGGGTGAATTAGGCGAGAAAGATGGGGTGGGATTGTGGCGATGGGTTCAGTGCGTCACTTGGGGGAGGGAGAAAGGGAAAGTGGGGGAGGTTAGTCACTGTTTCCTCAACGGAAACTTATGCAGGTTGAGGGGAGGGAGGACTCAGGGAAACTTAGCCAAACTGCGGGGGGGTTGAAGGTGGGAAGGATTGGGAAACTCTAAGGAAATGGGAAGTATGAAGAGTTAACAGTGACTAAGAAAGAAAGAGTAACAAGTAAATGTCATGTCATTCATCAACTGTCCATTTGTGTTGTTCTTTCTTATCTCTCGTTGCTCCAACGCGTCCAGCCTTCGACCCTTGGATTCCAGGTGGAGGATTTCGGGGCTGAAGTCACTCGTGTGGTTTTCCTTCCAAAGGTGTTTAGTAAAGTGGGAATTTTGCGTGTTTCCCGTGATGAAGGACCTCTTGTGTTCTTCCGTTCTCGCTCATACAGACCTCCTTGTTTGCCCTACATATTTTCCACTATCATACTTAGGCATGTACACGCCACTTTTGTCTAATACACAAACTTTGTCTTTGGTTCTATTTAATGAGTTTTTTAGGTTCTTCTTATTATAGAAGACTATTTTGAATTTGTTTCTCGGAAACACGTTGGCCAACTTCTCGGAGATTCCTCCCAAGTAATTCAATTTGCAACATTTTGTGTCTTCATCTTTCTTATCTCCACCTCCGTAATAAATATGTTAGAATGCACTTCGTAACTGTTTGTAACTGTAAATTATTAGGAAAAAAATAGCCTTCTAATAGACAAAATCGAGCTTCGTTAATCAGGAAAAATCAGGAATAAAACACCATAAACGGAAAGGATATTACAATTCTGTTTAATTGGATGAATATTATATCTTATCTTCCTGATGCAATTACAATTGCCACCTAAGTTTTTGTCAGGTATGATTTTATCATAGCATTTTTCTCAATATTAAACGGCTGTAAATATTCTACATCGAATTCATGGTTGGAGGAGAAATAAAAAGCACATTTTGAGAGCAAACACGTCTGTCGCGTCACTTAAGTTATTTGATCATTTATGAGATTTAAATTTGACACATTTGAATCAGAAACGGAAAACCGATTATAAGTATCCAAAAATGTACCAAATAGTCACGGGGAATTAGTTAACAGCTCTAAGAGGATAATTATGCATATGGTTAAGACTACGAAAAATGGAAAAATGGCAGGCCATGCGATGAAGATAAGTGATGAAGGGAAGATGGTACGGAATAGCGCTGAGGTGGGACGGGGTAATTAGCGGACCGCGGTGGCGGTAGGGTGGACGGGAAACGAGAAACAGCCGAGGTAAATTTCGGCCAGGGGTGGCTTTGAAGGGGGGGGTAGAGGAAAGGGGAGCAATGCTTCATCCCCCCCCCCAAAAGACCTTCGTGCGAAGCATTCACGCAATTGAGCGAGAGCTTAAGTGATAAAGAGTCTCACGGCGGTGGCGTGCGCAGAGAGACGCGGATGTGTTTTTTAGCGAGTTTTCGACGCGCAGGGGCGAACGGATGCGCGATATGCGTGTGTACAGTGCGTGGGCGTTGGCATGTACTGCCCACGTTTTTACACTCGCATCAATTTTTATTCTTGTGAATTGGCACGGGGATGTGGCGGGAGATGGAAAGCGTTCGCGGAGTGCCGAAAAAGGGGTGGGACTCAACCTTTGCAAACGGCATTCAAAAAATGATAAAGGAAACTGACGGAATGAAAGTGCGAGAATACAGTGTAAAATGCACACATTTTTAGTGATAAAAATATTGCGTTCAATTTATAAAATTTTTGGAGGATTATTGGTTTAAAGCAACATTAAAATACCCAGGTGGAATTCATTTAGGATTTTTTTTTAATTTCTAAGAAGTATCCAGTCTAAGATTTTTCTTCAAGTCTTATTATGTTTTCATTTGGTGATGTGTGAAATTTTAATGCCCGAAGAAAACTTTAGTTAGCTATATACTTAGATTTCGTTTGTTTTGTTTTAACATTTGGGCATTTATTTGGAAATTTTTTTCGAATTGCCATTCAATAGTTCACAGACATACCTATGACATTATTTAACTGTATATATTAGAAGGACAAAGTAATGTATCGTCAATACATGAAAATTTAATATTTGGATAGATAATGTCATCTGCTATCCGCAGTTAGTAGGAGGGGTAACGTAGTGCACAAATAAATATCACACCCAGGCTTGACGGTTAGTCATGTATCATTGCTTAGAATAGACAACACCCGAAGTAATATGTTTCTGTTACTTGACGGCATTTACTCTATAGGAAGATGTAGGAATCGTCCGTTACCTCGGATGGAAACACGCATATTCATTATCCCTTTGAGTGCGGCATGACGTGATATCACATGATATCACTTCGATGTCGCGATGACACGTGATATCACGTCATGCCGCACTCAAGGGTTAAATCATGGAGAGAGCCAAATATTGAAAGCAGCAGCCGGCGATCGCATTTATTAATCGGGCTTGCTTGTCCAACCTCAAGAAGGGGTTCGTCTCATAGTTTAAATAGATAGCACAACGGCATCACGCGTGCCGGCTAACGCCACAAATCTTAACCCACCTTATTTGCGATTCCGAGCTATGCGTCGGGGCAATTTTTTGTACAACCCTCACTTAGAAATAAGGAAAGACACTAAGCGCTATTCCGGGGGAAATGTAATCCATAACGATTACATGTTAATGTAGTTCGCAACTTATTAAAACGCTACTTCCATTCATTTCACAACTTCACCTCGTAACTTGAGTTCACATAGACTAAGTCCTTTACGCAGTCGTTCTGTAGCAATGTTTGGGGGCTCATCCTAATGTAATTAAATTTATGCGTAGAATATAGTAGAAACCTTGAACCAAAAATAGTAGGTCATCAACAAGCACAGTTCTAAAGTATGTTACAATATCCTACAGTTCCTCCGGTCGCGGAATCACAAAATATCAGAGTGTTTTCGTTCAAACACTGTTAGCAATTCATTGAAGTCGCATTTGCCTGTGGACAGAGAATGAATAAACAAAAATTCAGTAGTTCAGTGAAAGCTTATCCTGGATACAGACGGAGACAGGCAAATGTTCGTGCAGATATGGATGGAATGAGCTGTTTCTAAGCCCTCGGGTCGATTATCTCTTTTCACATCGCACTTTTGTTTTTCGTCTACGGTCTTTTCCGATAAAAATAAGCACTGAGGCATTTTCTCCAATGCCTTTTTTGCGCGCCAGGAAGACTTAGGGCCCCTGTCAGATGAACGACCGACACCCCAGCTATGTTGACGGATTTGCCATTTTGAGTTATTTTTCCCGAGGCGCCCAATCATGCCCCGCGCCACGGCATCGTGTTTTTCCAGAGAAAACGAGAGAGTGTTCTGGCTTAAGAGGAGTAAACATTGTTTAGGCTTGACAAAACCGACTAAAACAAACGTCATTGCCAGTCTAACCGCTTCATGGCAAAATAAAGTATACGTTCTTCCACGAACTAAAGAATAGTGGTTAGCTAGGAAAGGATATTGCATCAGAATGAAGTGTAACTCACGCAATAAAATCGAACATGGTGGGTGTAAATTTAGTACAGGTGAGCATAAATGCAAGGATATGATAATGATTGGAAAGAAATGAAATAATAAGGAATAATGTTGAAAAGTACCAAATTTATGAGCTCACTTAGGCATTTCTGGTCATCCTAGGAGGCTCTATGCACGTTCCTATACAGTGAATACATTTCCTTTTCGGAGAAAAGATATTTGTTTTCTAAGTTCTGGTGCAAAACTTAAGAGAATCGCATGAGATTACAGTTCATGAGCTACACTATCCATTGCATAGTATGCTATGCAGTTTGATTAGGTATGAGTTCCATCCAAAAATAGCATTGCACATAGAAATACGTGATATTCTTAAGTGGTGATTTCATACGGGAATGGAATACTTACTGACTATCCCTACAAATCTAGATCATGATCGAGGATATCATAAAGAAGTCCTTTTGAAATATCTATAGACCTCTGGTACTGCATGGTGCGTAGTTATACACATTTGGAAATGATAAATTTTCCATTTTTTAATATAAAGCCTAGTGTAATGCTATCACTCGTTTTACCCTGATTTTTAATAGTTTCTGGTGTATAATAAAATTAAGTGGGCATATTTTCAGAGCCTCTTAGGAAAAAAGCAATACGTAAGGTATAATAAACCTCCCACTACTCGTAGATCTCACCATATACTAATAATGTTACTCATAATGCTACTTTTTTCCAAAATTCCTTCCCATGCGCCACCAATTTACTTTCACTCTCAACCATTATACTGAGGTCTTTTATGAGGTCTGAGGTCCTGTGCTATGGACAAAAAAATCTCGCGTTCAAGTTATTATATTTGATAAACCAAAAATCTTGCTGTATGTTCTAAGATTCCATGGATTTTAATAACCTCCACCGTACGCAGGCTTTACAAATTCAATATGAATTCCAACTAGGGATCACGAGTTTGGAATTTGTTCCTTTCCGATGAATTTCGATTTTTTTGGTAAGTGTTTAATATTGGACCATGGAAAAAATGCGGCGTCTCGTTTCATGAGCTGTGGTAGGGGAAGTCAGAATTGAAACTTTAACGTTTTATTAATAAAACAAAGATTGATTCTCCCAAAAAGGTAGCAGTTGACGAACAGTCTCAGATTCATTAAAGATGTACCGCGGCCTCACCGCAAGTTTGGCAGTAAAATTCTTTTTTAAACCTATTATATATTCTATTGGTAATGCATTCAGTAAATATATTATTCCACCATCGCCTCGAAAACACTGCACATGTAAGAAAACATCCCACTTGTCACGCTGGATAATTCATTGCAGACTACATCGCATATATTTTATGGTCAGATTTTTTCAAACATCGTAGCAGAGCGTACTCATAAAATATCCTCGCATTTATAACATTCCAGCTAAATTTTATCATAGTAGACATTCAAAAGTAAATAATATTAACTTTTTTCAGAGCACCAGGGGATCCGTAAAGTTGGAACAAAAAACGTTTAAATTAAATTTTAATGGACCAGGAATTCATAAAGTTCCAAATTTAAGCAATTTTAGTATCTAGATTTAATCTTCCTCTCCGGCACTTGAACTAGATAATGCCAAAAATCTTCTGTCAGAGATCTTGTACAGAGATTTTTCATTAGACATGCCATGATGACTCATTAAACAGGCAACTCCAAATTAACCGACAGCAGAGTTTCTTTATCTTCATGTCTATTCATAAAAATATATGCTTCAATGTATTGCCTATGAAATAGTTAGTGATTGAAGTAAGTAGAGTTCTGAAGTCCCTAGATGACTCAATAAATTCATATTTGCTTACAAGGATATCAATTGCTTATGTATCAATAGTTATTCATTGATAATGGATTATTTTAAAGTAGCAATCATGCGTAATTCTACAACATTAAATAAATGTTGAACAAGCATCAGTCTGAAATGATCAATTCTCTATATATTAATTAAAAAAAACAATGAGCATCCATAAATTCCGGAAACAGTTTAAAAAGCTATGAATATTTACATTAGCTTCAGGATAGTCATAAAATACTACCTGACATCAACCAGAGAAAATCTGAATTGATGATACTTTACTTTTATCAGCAAATCAGCAACTGAGACTTAGACGGGTAAGAAAAGTTACAGGTAAGTTTGTTTCCATAGTTTAGTTTGGCCCGCAGAAATATTCCTAATATGTTTCCTTAATTATTATTATGAGTCCAGCTTCAGTATTTTTCCACGATAGTGTTGTTCTTAGAGCTATTATATTTTATTTACTTAAGTTAAGCCGTTTTTTCTTAGTGACATTTCTTACCCCATTTTAGCTTTAAGTGACTCCCAACGATGTAAATGAATGAAATGACATAACAATTTCTTAAAGAACTATGAATAGGAAACTTTCCACTGAGAGATTCTATTACCAATCAAAACGAGTCAAAAATTAATGACGGTACTCAATGGCGGCCTAGGATAATTTCATTGAAATAAATTCAGAATGGTCGATTCAGGAAAACAAAGATCTTACTCCAATTCCCCAGGCAAGAGGACGGATGCATCTATGATTCTTTGCTTTCTTCATCTATGCTTTAGAATATTTATGACGAAAACATCGCACATCACAACTTTTTCTCTACGGTATTCCTTCAAGTACTATTCCTTGCGCTATTTCCAGCAAGATAACCTTCATCCTATGGTCCATCAATAAGACTGTGGCAACCCTGCTTCCGCCAGCGAAACAAGTAGCGCTCTCTTCCACCAATTGAACGGTAGGAGCGCGCTAGCCTTTCAAGCGGGTGGCCCAGGTTCGTTTCCGGTCCCGGAGTTTGCAGTTTGTTTATGCTTTTTTCTCGCACTTTTTTGACTGTTCTAGAACATTTTTCTGGCATACTCCAGAAATTTTATCGCATATTCCAGAATGATCACTATATATATACTGAAGCCCTTTGCCCTAAGAGCCAGTCTTGTATCGTCGTCGGAGCAATAAACAACAGTGAAACTTAACACAAATCTCTTCAATCGCTAGCTGACCTAACCAACCATCACC